>VYZV01032191.1:60132-86958 GCA_013401275.1 Pandion haliaetus | reverse complement strand
GCCAGGGAAGTTTGTGAGGAACTGCAGCCCGCGGAAAGGAACCACGTTGGAGAAGTTGGTGAAGGACTGTCTCCCGTGGGAGGGACCCCACGGTGGAGCAGGGGACGAGTGAGGAATTTTCCCCCTGAGGAAAGGAGCGGCACAGACGATGTGTGGCGAGCTGACTCAACCCCCATCCCCTGTTCCCCTGCGCCGCCGGGGGGGAGGAGGTAGAAAGCACCAGGAATGGAGCTGAGGCGGGAAGGCGGGAGGGGTGTGGGGAGGTGTTCTGATGTTTGGTTTCCCTTCCTAATACCCTTGTGTTTTGTTTTTTATTTGATTTGTAGTAAATGAAATTGATTTTGTTTCTTCCCCAAGTTGAGCCTGTCTTTTGCCCGTGACCATAAGTGGGGAGTGATCCTTCCCAGTCCTTGTCTCGACCCACGAGCCTGTCTTTGTATTTTCTCCTCATCCCAACGTGGCCAGGCGTGGGGGTGGGAGGGTGAGTGATCGGCTTCGTGGTGCTTTGTTACCGACTGAGCTGAAACCACGACACCCCAAAATAACTTGTGACCAGAAACACAGAAGAACTTGGTCCTGGTGAGGCTCAGAATCATCACAGCTCCCTTTTATGTGCCTGTTTGTGGATCTGAAATTCATGTGTCTAAACTGGGAACTAAACCAAACCTAGAGCAAATGGGAAGAGCTAGTTTACTTGGAATATGATTCACAACATCCATTAGCTGTTGTGAGGAAACATCTAGAACATTAATATTTTTTTCCTCATTCCCTGATTATTGGCAGTAATCCTGAATTATGTTCCTGCTTGCATCCAAATAGCAACAATAAAACTTCTCTTTGTCATAATCTCTGTTTCAAGCTCAGTCGTCACAACCAATATAAGTTTAGTACAGCATAACATATACATCATCTCAGACAGTAAAGAGAAGGTGTTTTATATGGCCTAACACAGTTACCTGTTATCTGTCTGAAAGCTGGTTCTGCTTCTATCATTTTAAATGAGACAGAGTCCTATATGAAATAAGCAATCTGAATAGTCTTGATACCATTTCCTACTAATACATTTTAAGGTAGCTTTTAGTGGGTTTTGTTCCCTCATGTGCTGACTTGTGAAATAGTCTCTTCTTCTTTGAGAAAACTGCTTCTTGATCCTTAGCCAGAAGGTTTCTCTTCAGAACATGGCTTTCTTTTCAGAATATGTTTTTATGGATTATATGGATTTATTTCAGTGTGCAACTCATGTTCCTAGCACACAGATTAGACTACTTCAGTTGACGACAAAGACAAGAAAAAAGAAAGAAATTGATTTTAAAAAAGAGGTTTACACATTTGTGATCCGTGGTTGCTCTAATGTTTATCCTTGAACGTTTCTGTAATTGTAATACAGCCACATACTTGCATGTATATTGAATGAAGCTTCACATAAGCAATAAAGAATGTTTTGGGGAGGTGTAAAAAAATCCTCTAGACATGAAAAGCCAAAGTTAGATTGTTATCCAGTAGATAAACATCAGACACCTTAACCAGGAGAAGATGATCACATAGTGTTAACAGTCACATTTTGAGACTGGCTAGAGGTATGACTATATCAATCTACAAAACTAAATGGTAAAAGACACCAGAAGATCTTTTAACAATGAAGTTTATTGTCCATGACTGGAGTTACCTACCATGTTTCCACTGTTGCATTCCCCTCCTATCTCCCAGGTTGCTTCACTCAGAATGTGCTTTCCATAGATGACAAACATGCACTTGAAGTTTACTGTTTTCAAGTATGCTAATAAACAGATCACCCACTGAAACAGTTGTGGAACACTATTTGAAGACACTATAAATCGAGGTGAAGAAATGGTGAAAAATTCTGAGATACTGACTTAGATCTAATTGACAACAAATTTTCCCTATTCTTCCACTTACTTCCTTGCTACCATAACAGCTTTTGGCATATTCCTTCTTCAGCTGATGTTGCAGCAATTTCTATTTATGTAGTCAAACATCAGTTTCTAGACTGTGATTCTTGCAATGTCAAAAAAATATTTCTATATCTTTTCTCCACAGAGTTTAAGAACAAACTGATTTTGAATATTAAGGTATTTAGAAAAAAAAAAAAAAAAGAAGAAAGCCCTGCTTTTGAATGAATTAACTCCATTGCCTCACTGGCTTTCCATTTCGGTATCACATTGTTAATTTCTTGACAGCAGCTATCTCCATCATTCCTATGTAGTTTGAAAAATACTGAAAACCTCAAAACATACTGCATTACTGTTCTTTATATTTGGCATAGAATACTTTGAAAGACTCCTCCATTTTTTAAAATGTCACATGGCAATCAAAAAGACCAGCAGAGGGCTGATAGCCTTAGGAACCAGTTTAAAAAGTAAATCAATCTTCTCTGTATCCCTCCCTTTGTTTGTTTAAATGCTGGCAGCACAGTTGTATTCTTGCAAATTCACACATCTCTAATTGTCTTCTATTTCCAAGAATGAGGAAACTGTAAAACTAGTTAGAGATTTGTTTTTTCCCCTTTCAGCATGAGCAATAAAGCTTAAAGATCTGTGAAATTTGGCTGCCTTCGCTCCTTGTTTCTCATTTTTTATAACTGGTAAATTAAGAGAATAGGAAGAAAAAGAAAAGGAAATACTTTCAAGTAAAAAAAACAGAAATAAGTACATCTAGCTGGTATGAGCTCTGGTTCTACACAGCTGAGCTAAGGAAAATGAGAAAATGGAAACAATTCAGCCTAAATTTTTATGCACTATCAACTGGAATACATCTGCTGAAACAAATTGAACAATAATATCAATGTAGGTCAAAAGAAAGAAACTATAACTAGTAATTGTTTCCAGAATATACTCTAGACTGGAATAGATTCAAAGAATAATCTGAAATAGAAAATGAAGGTTCAAACAACAATACCCTGTAATTCTGGATTTTATACTCTGGGTGCTCATTTAACATTTAACAGGACATCAGCATTCCTACATGCTGTGCAGCCCAATTTTACATCTGTCAAGTCCCTGCATGTATTCATGAACTATTTGAGATCAGTGAGCTGAGGTATGAAAATGCAAATTTTGGAAGCAATATTTTCTGGAGGACAGAAGGAACCCTGGCAAAGCATGTTTTGGAAATAAGTTCAGTATTACAAGCCCAAGACCTCTTATCACCAGTGAGGTGGAAAAAAAAGTAAAACTGGAGCTAAAATAAATATGCCATATAAAAAAATTATGTAAAGGGCTAGATCAAGTTCATTCTGAAGTCAAGATTTAAAAGACTAAGTGGAACTGGGGCTTTAGGGGAAGATTGAAAGCATCCTTCCAGCATCTCTCATGATACAATTATTAAATTTAATGATTTCTTTCTAAAATTGAAGATAATAGCCAATAGAAGCAGCAGAACATAGGGTGACATGCATTTTTATGCATTGCATGTTGGTTGCTCATGTTTGCTGATTTTATTTTGTCCATCTTTATAAGTGAAATAAGAAAAACCCTCCCACCAAAACCTACCGGTATTTCCTGCACAGACCCAGGGACATACTCCATGGTGCTCGGTTTATGAGTCAAGATGTTTTGAGCTACCTGTGAGGAGCAGGAAGCATGGGCTGATCCATGACAGCAAGGGAGCTGGGGTGGTGTGAGCCTGACAGGGCAGCAATTCATCAACTGTCTTGAAGCCTCGATAATGGGCATGGATGGTAACAGTGACTGGGGTCAGCTGAATGCCCAGTGATCACAGGGTAAATCCATAGTGACCAAGTGTGAGAGACTGAAGGAGTTAATGTCTCAAACATTGTGGTGGGGCAAGTTCTGCTTGACAAGTAACTCTGCGTAACAATGAACTCTGCCTAGCAAGGAACCACAGGTGAAAAGAAGCCCATCAACACCCATCAGCAAGAAGAGGAATAGGGTGTGCTGGAGGGTGCACAGCTCCCTGTTCTGCTGTGCTGTTCTGATGTGCTGAACAGGGCAGCTCACCAGGTATGGTGAAAGATCACTTCTGGAGGGAAGGGGAAGCTACTCCCCAAATGACCCCCAAGCCCATGGCCCAGAGGCTACCTAATTAGCCTAATGAGTTCGAGTGCCCGCCTGCAGGAGAGGCAAGGATGCTAAAAGGACACAAACTGAAGGCCCATGTGCGCAAACCCACCGGAACCGGACCCCTCGGCTGACTGAACCAATGCTGGACCCAGGACCGGTGAAATCTTTCTCTTCTCTCTCTCTCTTTCCCTTTTCAGTAATCCCTACACCTCATCCCTTTAGACATAAACCATTGACCAATTCTGGGACCAGGAATGGATTCAGCCACCCCTGGGCTCCTCACTGAGAAGGAGTCTAGAAAGCAAGGGAGTCCATTCTGAACCTCGTGACTCAACAGGAGGGTTCCCCTTATTGTCTTCCTTCAGCTGATTCCCAGCTAAGCAAGGCCTGTAGTACATGTTTGGTGATGTATGGTTAGCACATGTTACACAGTTTACTGACATAGCTTCATGCCACTTTTTGTTGTGAACATACCAGTTTTGGTGGTGAGCATGCCAATTCTTGCTGTGCGCAAATAAAAATTGAGTTTTGTGAGTTAAAGAATCCCTGGTGTCGTTTCACCTTAATCCTGACCTGGGAATCAGCAAACCCGAGTCATCGTCCTGAGAAATTGGGACGTGACACCAGGCAGGTCTGAGGCCAAGCTGGGAACTAAAGTCACCATGGTAAAGCTGAGGTCAGCAAGAAATAAGGCCCGGCACAGTGTACCTCGGATGTAGCTCAGGCAAGGACTGAGGACTTGAACTTAAATTCAACGCATAGGTCAGTAGGCAGAAGTTGCACAGATAGACGCTCAGGAGAGACATCTGACAGCGCTCCTCTAGTGTATCACTTTCTGCTTCTCGCTGCTCTTTGGGGAAATTCATCTGTATTTACAGAGGTCTGATCAAAGGTCACACAGCCGCACTATATCATAGCTGGCTTTCAACACAAGCAGCCAAACCCTGGGGAAGATGTTGCAAAGAATTATGGAAAAAGATAGTTATAGGCTGTTCAGGTCAGCTGGAGTCTCTTGGTGCACTCAGCACTCTGACAGATAACTGTTTTATTATCCAAACAACAGAGGGTTATCTGTTTTTCTTTAATGTTGCTTCAAGTAGGTCCTTAGGCAAACATAAGAGAAAATATACTGAAGTTCTGATTTAATCAGTTACTTCAGAAAATTTTAGCCTCAAGAAACTAATTCAAAGTTGATTCTACGATTTCTTGCGTACCTAATTTCCCTACAGCTGCTATTGTTTTGGTACCAGGATTTCTCTAGGAAGAGGATTTTTTCATATCTTTCACCTGATTCTCAGGTTACCTCATTATTCCCATCTTCACCTAAAAGTCTGAAGTCTGCATCATTACCAAGGCTCAGATATACACTCTCTGCTTTAGTCTGTCATTCACTGCACAACCAATAGACAATGTGCTTATCTAGAACATTTAACTCCTAGAGTGCTGATGAAATTTCACTTGGTCTTCAGCAGAAATCTTGTGGAGAAGTCCTATTTAGCTTTAGGATTTCTAGATAAATGTCCTGGTTTCAGCTGGGATAGAGTTAATTGTCTTCCTAGTAGCTGGTATAGTGCTATGTTTTTGAGTTAGGTATGAGAAGAATGTTGATAACACACTGATGTTTTCAGTTGTTGCTAAGTAATGTTTAATCTAAAGTCAAGGATTTTGCAGCTTCTGATGTCCAGTCAGCAAGAAGGCTGGAGGGGCACAAGAAGTTGGGAGGAGACACAGCCAGGAGAGCTGACCCGAAGTGGCCAACAGGGTATTCCACACCATGTGACATCATGTCTAATATATAAACTGGGGGGAATGGGGGCAGGGGAGATTGCTGCTCGGGGACTAACTGGGCATTGATCCGCGGGTGGTGAGCAATTGCATTGTGCATCACTTGTATATTCCAATCCCTTTATTTTTACTGTTGTCATTTTATTAGTGTTGTCATTATCATTATTAGTTTATTTCTGTTCTGTTAAACCATTCTTATCTCAACCCACGAGTTTTAGTTCTTTTCCCGATTTTCTCCCGCATCCCACTGGGTCGGGGGGAAGTGAGTGAGCAGCTGCGTGGTGCTTAGTTGCTGGCTGGGGTTAAACCATGAGAAGAAAACTATGTGCAGGTATTGTCTAAAACCAGAATTAGTCATATTTTAGTTTTCTAAACTGAAATACTGTCAGTGCAATCATTTGCTTAGTCTCAGTGATCAAAACCATGATCTATACAGAGCAAATGAGCACAACTTCGTTTTTTAATGTGACTGATCAATCTCTATAAACAGAAAACCCCAAACAATAAACTATGTAAATAAGTTGATTGCATAACATTAAGTAACAGATTTAAAGACTGGTAATATTTGCATATATGTAACATGTTTGAATAAACAAATTGTTGATCTGTGAAAGACCTCCACTGCAATTATATTAAGCTGAACTCTGCATGTATCTAAAAAGAATAGACAATTAAAGTCATAATCTGTGTGGAGTATCCAGAGATGAAAGAGGACAGTAAGACTCATTTCCCTGAAGAAATCAAGCCAGACTGGCACTAGCAGTAAAGCTGCTTCCTCTATTACATAGCCCTAGAGGGTTGCATAATTTTACTACATAACTATTAGCAATAATTCACTGAAAAATATTTTTAATAAAACTGTTGGTGGTCTGTTCCACAACTTCTCAAAGTCCTTGACCTACAAACCTGCGACTGAAAATAACAAGAGTTATAACCCTGCTCTAGAATTCCCTCTGATGGGAATACAAGTTTCAAAACATTGTAGGATACCTATACCATTAATTTTAGAAGGACAAGAGTCAATTTAAATGGAAGCTTTATATTCATCTCAAAATATATAACTTTGTTTCTGTTAATAACAGATTAAAATGCCCAGAGAAAATAAATTCTTCCAAATAAATCACTTTCTCAAGCCCACATCTCATAGAACATTTGAAGTCATGATACATTTATTTAATGGATGAAAATGTACTGTGAAGAAGGCTGTTTGCCACTGCCTTCAGTATTGAGCTCTCGGTGAAAGTCAGAGGTCCATATTTATCAGCCACTACACAGCTATTCCATTTTAAAAAGGACTTTGTTGCTGTAAAGAGATGCAGCAAATACATATATATGCTTAACAGTCTTTTATTTCCTAACTCAGCTTTTTTATTTAACCATGACTGAAAAGTTCTGGAGGCAATACATCTGATTTATCAGGATTCTCTCTTAAAAGAAAAAGTTCCATGAAATGTCCATTTGCAGTACTGTGTAGTCCTATCAAAGGCTTTTTCAAGCACTGATCTTTCCAAAGGGTGCACATATAGACAAATATTTTCCCTACATCTATAATACTGTCTTGTAATAGCATGACACTCACACACACACACTACATACTGCATGCAAGGAGAGTGGAAAAACAAATAAAAGCTCTGTTTAAAGAACAGTCTCAGAAATGTGTGAATAAAATGTGACTGAATAAATGAAGTCTGAGTGATTCCAATGACTATGGACCATGGGTATTTAATACATATTTACAGTGTGCTAATAACATCAACTAAATGAACCATATGTTAAAAGAAGCTCTCTGTGTTGGTAAATATACCAATATAAGATGTTAAGTATAATTAGAAAATTTATCCTGCATCTGTAATTAGCAAAGAAAATTTGGGGAAGAAAAAGATGGCATTTGGAAATTTAAAAGTGAAAAATTGGAAATACAGCTGGTAGGCTTTAATGAAGGCATGAAAAAAATTTCCATTCCTGTCTACAGCTGTTGAAAAATCAGGAGATTTGTTATGCAGAGGGGTTTAATCTGCTGGGGCTTACATCTCCGTAAATTTTACTTTGAGATGCAGATGTGAACAGAAATCTCAAAACAAAATTAATTCAAGACCAGTGAGCTCGAATGAATGCATTTTTGCATAGAAAATACAGGTAAAACTGCTTAAGACTTAGAAGTCGTGAAGCACTCTGGAGTTGTTCAATAGTTTTGTGAAAGTAGATAAATAAAGACAGACCTTAGAGTTGTGTTGGCTCGTAATGTACCCCCAATACTAGAAAGACATTGATACACACCAGGGCAAGTTCAGCAGTGGGCTGCTGGGATGGCTGGGACTATAGCACTTGCTGTGTTAGGAAAGCCTGAGGGACCAGGACTTGCTTAGACTGGAGAAGAGACAAATTTGGGGGACCTAACAGCAGCTCCCCAGCACCTATGTGGAGCTCATCAAGGAGATGGATGCATTCCCTTCACAGCAGTGTGTAGTTGGAGGATGAGAGATAATGGGCACAAGTAGGCACAAGATAGACTTGGATTTAAAGAAAAGCTTTTTCCCTCATGAGGAGAGTCAAGTGGTAGAAGATGTTGCCTGGAGAGGTTGTGCATCCTTTGTCCTTGGAGGTTTTCTGACGTGACTGGAGAAAGCCCTGAGCAACCAGGTCTGACCTCACAGCTGCCCCTGTTTTGAGCAGAATTGGAAAAGTTCTGAGGTCCCTTCCCACGTGAATTATTCTACAGTCCTGTGGTTCCAAAGCACTACAGTTACTCAGCAAATTTCTGTGAAAGCCACAGGGAGATTTTAAAGCTCTTTGTCAGTGTCTGACTTGTGTGGAGTATGATGTCACCTTTAGCAGTTAAACTCGTAGTCCGGATAGTAGAAGACTGTACATCTTATCATGTTTCTTTTTCAGTGGAGATAGTAAGTTGGTTTAAAGCACAAATCCTCTCATCTTTTTAGGTGACTACATTAGGATAAGTTGAATTGCTCAAAAGGAATTGTGCCCATCTCCAACAGCTTTACAGAAACCTGGGAGAACTAGCTTGGATAAATGTTTACATCTGAACACCATGTGTCAGTAAGGCCCCTCCCTACTAAACATGTTAATATTCCAAGGAAAATTGATAGACATACAGAGGCCTCAATGATAAATACATTGCTCTATATTTTATGTAAGTAGATGGCCAGGTAGAGAACAGAGATTATCATTGATTGATTTATTCTGTCAAATGTGCAAGGTTTGGCTGTTGTCACAAAAATTCTCAGTGTGAGGAGATTTTTTTCTTCATGCTGATAGCATTACTTCTCAGTATAACCTTGCTAATTCAATCAGTTCAAGAACACTAATCCAAAAGAAACTAGGCATTGTCAGTTGTGACATTCATGGAATGACTTGTCTGCCAGACCCTTTCTTTAATTTAGTGCTTAGAAGAGTCTTTTCCAAAGAAAAGAAAATTGCTGTTGAGTTTCTAGGAGCTGAGTAAATGACACTGTTTCCTGAAAGTTGCTTTTTAAAAAGAAAGTTACAGAAAAAAAGTAACTCAATAAATGAGATGACAGAAAATAAATGTCAAGAAATACAGTATAGTATTGGAGTTTAGGCAACTGAACGCTGCAGTAGAGCTGAATTTTAGCCTTATTTCTACCATGGACTCTTACGCAATTTGTTATGCTCAAAATCTTTTCATGGACAAAAGTGGAACACACTTGATACAGGGAGTCAAGAGTTTATTATTGATTTGATTAAAATTTTAACAGTCTAATTGTCCAAATTATTAGTCTACTGTCAAATATTCATGCATGACATTGACATATACTCATAACTCCATTTTATACAAAAAAAAGTTAATTAATAATATAGAAAAAACCCTTCACGCTATCTACCACTTTTCTGGTGTTAAGCTCAAATTTCCAATGTTCTTCTGAGTCATGAGACTGTTGACTTCAGAGACAGCTAAAGCCAGTCATCAGCATCCTGTAATCTTTGCCAGGAGCTGTTCATGGTAGGAGTTTCTTCCTCCTCTCCAGCAGGAAGAGACTGATGTTGATGGTTTCTTCCTCCTCAGTCTTGAGACTGCATGGTTTTATTTTAATGTTATCGGAAAACAGTACACATACATGCTCTATCTTTTTATTGGTTCCTAATCGTTCTGTTTTTCTACTCTTTCTCATCTCTAAAGCTGGTTTTACCTGAACAATACAAGGCTGCGCTTCTGTAGCCTGGGACCTCTGATATAATCCTACATGCCACATTTTATCCTGGAGTCATAGTTCAGCCCACACAGAGTAACTACTTATTTTCTTCATAAACTACAATTAAACTAAAACAAATTTAGAAAATACTTACCAGATTGCTAGAGAATTGTAATTACAGCTAAACAAGCTCAAACCAGCTCAGGTCAGGGCAAGCCCAGACAATCCTGACCCTGTAACTGTGAAATCAGTGCAAAACCTGTGTCCTCCACTACGAATGATTTGTCTACCAATTTTAAGCACACAGTTCATATCAAAGTGTTAGGAGGAAGTCATAAGATGAGCAGATGTCATTTTCCCAACAAGAAAATCTGATGAACAGTTTCCAGTAGTATTTGCAATCATAACCAAGATTAAATATGGCTTTCCTCTTCACCCCAAAAGTACTAAACCCCAGATATTCTGAAATATTAGTCATCTAAAGTTGAGCACACAGCATTAACAGCAGACACTTTGTACAGGATCTGGCTGGAATGAAGTTAATTTTGTCCATAGCAGCCCATATGGGGGTGTGTTGTGGATTTGTGACTAAACCACTGTTGGTACACCAGTGTTTTGGCTGTTGCTGAGCAGTGCTTGCACAGCATCAAGGTCTTCTTTTTCCTACTCTTCCCTGCAGCGAGTAGGCTGGGGGTGTTCAGGAGGTTGGGAGGGGACACAGCTGGGACAACTGACCCCAACTGACCAAAGGGATATTCCAGACCACATACCATCATGCTGAGCAATAAGACTGGGTGGGTAGGGGGTGTTGTTATCCAAGGTAGCTGTTGCTCAGAGACTGGCTGAGCATCAGCCTGCTGGTGGGAGGTGGCGAGTGACTACCTTTGCATGACTTGTTTTTTCTATTTTTCCCCTTCACTAATTAAACTGTTTTTATCTCAGGCCACAAGTTATTCTCACTTTCACCCTTCCGATTCTGTCCCCCATCCCAATGGAGGGGACGGAATGAGCAACTGGGTGGGGGTTATCTGCTGGCTAGGGACAACTCACCAGTTAAAGTTTTTTGGGGTTTGGATTTTTGTATATGGATTTGTGTGTATGTGAGTCAATGTGTGTTTCCGTGTGCATTTGTGTAATTATGTAACTATAAATCACCAAACCTTATTGCTACCAAATCGCAGGACTTGATATTAACTTTGTTATCCAATTTAATAAGTAATTACATTTAATAGATCTCCACAATGTATTGTCTGAAGTGAAAAAATTGTGGTTTCCTCATCCTTGTTCACTGATTTTGACATTTGTTTCATATAAAATTCCATTTTATTTACATGAAGTAGACTTGACTTAAAGAATCAAACTGAAAACTGATCTTGTGAGTAATCCCATTGCAGTGTCTCTTAGTTGGAATTATGCTTGCATGGTTTCATAATAATTCCTTCTGTAATGTGCAGTAAACATATACCAGTATAATTTAGCTCAACCTAAGTACTATCAACGTATTCATCTTACAAGACTCTTTCTTCAAGAGAAGTTTTCCATTTTGCCATTTTTAATTTTTTATCTCCTGTCATACAAAATAAAATTGTGTGGAAACTGTAATGCTATTATTCTAAAGAAAATGAAATCAGGAAAGAGTTCAAAAGTTTTCCCTTTCAGGATAACAAAAAAAGACAAATTGATGTCACTCTTTCCTTACTATGGGGTGCACTGATTGGTTTAAGCACCTCCATTCTGAATGCAAATTCCACTTTCACTTTATAAAATTATCAAATGTTAGAGATAGCACACAAAGAAGATGTGAGAGGCCTGTGATATATTTGCATTAAGTCTTCGAAACAAGCAATATCAACTGGGTCTGCTGAGAGGCTAGTCTTGAAGTTGTTCAGGTTAGACAGAGGAATATTTATTTATTTATTTATTTATTTGAAAGAGAGAGATTACCATTTAGGATGTAAGGCTCAGTAGCTCAGTCTATAAATCTCAGGAATAAAGTTTTACAATGTATTAGATAAGAAAATGAAAATAAGATATTGTCCGAGGTTGATGTAGGGAGGGAAAAATGAAATTATATATAATTATTTTTAGAAATGCAGCTGATTTATTTATTTCTAAAACCAATTACTATTACAAAATTTTCACAACTCTTGAGGTCCAATGAAAATAGGAAGTATCCCATAGATACGAAAGGAAGGTAGATCTCATTCTTAGAGATTCTCTTCTGTAATTATGACTATTTCCTTTTGGAAGCTGTGATCACTCTTCTACTCTGTGACACTGAAATGTATCACTACCTACAATTTAAAGTAATTTTTTTTCACTCTTGTACCATTAGCTGCTTTCGTAAAACTTGCATTAAACCTCTTTATGTGTCTGTGCTGTGGGTTTTTTTTCTTTTTGGTTTTTTTTTCTTTTTTTCTTTATGTCAGGAAAAGTACAAACAGTACTTGTAGTTATCTTTTTTCTTTTCCCCTGTTCTTTTCAGATGCTTTTTTAAATCTAAGGTTAAGTTTTGAATGAACAACTGGTATTCTATCTCACTGTCCGACATTTCATTTAGTTTTCTGTGTACAAGCTAATATCTTACTGATATTAAGTTACCTATTAAGTAGCTTTCTGCAATCTTTTACACATTAATATTGTTGTTATTGTTATTATTATGTCCCTCAAGGGTCTGTACTGAGACCAATACTATTTGATATCTTCATCGATGACATAGACAGTGGGACTGAGTGCACCTGCAACAAGTTTGCAGATGACACCAAGCTGAGTGATGTAGCTGATTCACTTGAGGGGAGGAATGCCATCCAGAAAGGCCTTGACAGGTTTGAGGATTGGGATGATGTGAATCTCATGAAATTCAGCAAGGCCAAGTGCAAGGTCCTGCACCTGGGTCAGGACAATCCCAAGCACAAATACAGGCTGGGTGATAAGTGGATTGAGAGCAGCTCTGGGGAGACAGACTTGGGGGTATTAGTGGATGAAAAATTGAATATGAGCCAGCAATGTGCGCTCACAGCCCAGTAAGACAGTCATACCCTGGGCTGCATAAAAGGAAGCATGGCCAGCAGGTTGAGGGAGGTGATTCTGCCTCTCTACTCTGCTCTCATGAGACCCTACCTGGAGTACTGTGTTCAGCTCTGGAGTCCTGAGTACAAGAAAGACATGGATCTCCTAGAGTGGGTCCAGAGGAGGGCCATGAAAATGATCAGAAGGATGAAACACCTCTCCTATGAAGACAGGCTGGAGAAGAGAAGGAGACACCTTATTGCAGCCTTTCAATTCTTAAAGGGGGCTTATAAGAAAGACAGGAAATTACTTTTTACCAGTGCCTGTAGTGATAGGACAAGGGGTAATGGTTTTAAACTGAAAGAGGGTAGATTTAGATTGGATATAAGGGAGAATTTTTTTATGACGAGGGGTGTGAGACACTGGAACAGGTTGCCCAGAGAAGTTGTAGATGCCTCATCATTGGAAGCGTTCAAGGCCAGGTTGGATGGAGCTTTGAGCAACCTGGTCTAGTGGAAGGTGTCCCTGCCCACGGCGAGGGGGTTGGAACTAGATGATCTTTAAGGTCCCTTCCAACCCAAACCATTCTATGATCCTCCCAACAGACCTGGTTTCCACTCTGAGATTTTAGTAACTTGTTTAATTTTACATGTTTAAGTTGCCTTCAGTTACTGGGCAATTCTTTGGGTAGACAAAATAAATAAGTACTTTGCTGGGATTTCAATATCAAAAAGTCATTAAGGTTTTTAAGAGCTTGCACTTCCAAATATACATTAATAATTCAAATATTTTTATTTTCAACAGGAGTGGTTCAAAGTTAACAACCCAAATTTTGCAGCCTTTCTAGAATATAATAGACAATTAAAAATATAGTTCAGACTCTCACATGTAGAGATATATTTTTTTTTTCTTAAATTGACCACATATAGTTCCCTCTCTTAACAAGCATAAGGACTGGCAGGCTCAGAAATTCTATTTTTAGTATGGAAAAAAATAATTCTAGACTGGATTACTTTGCCTGATAGATGGGATACAAATTTAAAATGTGACTATGTCATAAAACTCGATAGGTTTTTTTTTCTTATTCAGTCTATTTAGCCTCCTAAAACTCTTTTGTCTTTTCTCAGTTGGCAAGGTTTCTTGATAAAATAATGCAAAACCATTTTCATTGATCAAACCACTTATTTCAAGGGCTTCAATAAATCTATAAAACTATTACAGTCAGAGTATCTCCTTATGTATTATACTTTTGCCCTTGTTTTAAGACTGGACTAAAAGTATTGCCTGAGAAGACATTATTTGTTTATCATTATTTACTTTTATTACTAGTTGAATCTTAAAGAGCAATGAGTATCTGAAAGTTTAAGCATATTTAAGCTAATCTAAATGTCTAAATTAATTAAAACAGTCAGGTATACTTGGACAATATTTTTTGAGGGACAAAAGGGAGAAGAAAGGAAAAATCAAGAAAGAAGGAAACAGCATCCTTCTATCAAGAAGATTCAGAAGTTCAGTTACAGTCTTATTTAGAACTGTTCCAAAAATACTGAGGCAAATACAATGACTAACATGAGCAGACCTCATAAGCTAGAATTCTTCAAGATTTAGAAAACTCTGTTCAGCTCTCTAGCATTGGGTCTAAATAGTATGGGCATTTACTTAGAATAACTCATTATTTCACTGAAGTGGTTCAGATTATAAAAATAAAGATATTTATTATGATAATTATAAGTCAAAAGCACAATAAATAACTGATCTGTAAGTCCCAGCCATCTTGTTTACTAGTACTACATCTTGCAGAAATTACTGTGAGATCTGTTAACAATGTTTGCATGGTAGAGCATGAATATATACATACACACGTATGTTCCTGAAAGCTTCAATTCTCCATTTGATGATTTTAAGAATTATCTTAGAAAAGGAGTATGATTTCCCAAGACGGATAAGGATTTTCATTTTGGAACAGACCCCAAACAGTATTAGAAGGCCAAAATGAAAGTTTTTTTCTGATTACATACACAGTAAGATATGTGAAGGAGACAAATAACTGCATCAATTTTTCACTGATAGAAAAGCTCTTTGAGCAATCATTTTTTTCTTCGTTGTAGACCAGACTGTAGCCCATAGAGCAGACTGAAAAAAACTATGTTAGCTACAGCCACAGACAGTTGCACAGGAATCAATCAAAATAAAACCACTGTATCTAGTCACTGCAAGGGTAAAAGGGTGGATCAGATCCAAATAAAAAAATCCTGTCCTGAAAAACACCAGTGAAGCTGAGAACATCAGGCAGGGTGAGCATGGGTCTGGCATCTGAATCTTGCTTCCCAAAATTTGCAATGCAGAGCAACTGAAGAAACTAAAATATAGAAAATAAATGACCAGATTTACAGTTTGCTTCTGTGATGCTACTACTTTGTGCAGTAGATGTGCAGTGGACTTTATGTAGCCTGCCTGGATTTCTATAAGGAAACGTAAAAGGAGGCAAGAAAGGGAAAAGCACAGGAGATGGGGAAAAAACAATCATAGCTTAGGTAGAGCTATAATCCACTGGAGACATATTTTGCAAACCTTATTCACATTGAACAGTTACACTCACTGAGTTTGGTGAAATCTGACCCAGATAATGTTGACAAAGTGCTCCTGCATCCAGTCACATTAATTTATAGACACAGCTGGATGCTGAAGTTTCATTATTTTAATATAACTGCAAAGCCCATGTGTTATCAAGGATTTTTTGATCATCTTGACTAACTCCATCCTCCCCTTTCAGGAGACCATATTGCACGATAACATCACTCCCTAAATTAATGCTTGCCAGGGAAATTTAGAAAAAAAGCAAGGCAATGTTCACCAATAGATCAGTAGATGAGATTTGGGGAGCTAGGAAGGCAGTGCAGATAACTTAAGTAAGATGAGTGCAAGAAAACCAATAATTCTAAAATAACCAAGCTTCTACATTCTTTTTTTTTTTTAAAGTGTTCTTAAGAAAAGATGAAAATTGCCTAAATAATTAAGAATTAATGAAGACCAGGTCAATATAGCTGTTGATAAAAACAGATAAGAAAATATTTGCATAATTTTAGCATATATAAGTCAAGAGGTCGGTCTGATGTGA
Organism: Pandion haliaetus; assembly: GCA_013401275.1. Lineage (NCBI taxonomy): Eukaryota > Metazoa > Chordata > Aves > Accipitriformes > Pandionidae > Pandion > Pandion haliaetus. The sequence goes on along the minus strand of VYZV01032191.1, from coordinate 70,834 downwards.
AACCCATTGTGTTAAGGGAATTATTTAATGAACTTGCTGAACCACTTGCAATTATATAGGAGGCTTTATGGAGCTACAAGAAAATACTAAAAGATTTTAGTAAAAAAGAGCAATAGCAGCGTGTTATGGGTTTGTGTGGCACGGTTTACTTTGGTAGTGGGGGAGGGGGCTGCAGAGGTGGCTCCTTTAAAAAGCTGCTAGAAGATCCCCCGGCTCCAAAAAGTTGGCCCTGCCTCTGGCCCAGGCCGAGCCCAGCAGTGACGGTGAGAGCACCTCTGGGAGAACATATTGAAGAAGGGGCACCGGCAGTGTGGGGGTGGGAACATGAGAGGAACACCTCTGTCGATACTGAGGTCAGTGAAGAAGGAGGGGGAGGAGGGGTGTTTGAGGAGGCTGATGGCTCTGCAGCCCGTGGTGAGACGGCAGGTCGTCCCCCTGCAGCCCATGGAGGTGAACGGTGGAGCGGAGGCTCCCGAAGATGGCGGTAACTCCATGGTAAAAAACCCGCGCTGGAGCAGTGTGTGACTGGAGAGCAGCCCGCGGAAAGGACCNCTCCCGTGGGAGGGACCCCACGGTGGAGCAGGGGACGAGTGAGGAATCTTCCCCCTGAGGAGGAAGGAGCGGCAGAGACGATGTGTGGCGAGCTGACTCAACCCCCATCCCCTGTTCCCCTGCGCCGCCGGGGGGGAGGAGGTAGAAAGCACCGGGAATGGAGCTGAACCGGGAAGGTGGGAGGGCTGGGGGGAGGTGTTCTGATGTTTGGTTTCCCTTCCTAATACCCTTGTGTTTTGTTTTTTATTTGATTTGTAAAAATAATTAAATTGATTTTGTTTCTTCCCCAAGTTGAGCCTGTCTTTTGCCCGTGACCATAAGTGGGGAGTGATCCCTCCCAGTCCCTGTCTCGACCCACGAGCCTGCCTTTGTATTTTCTCCTCATCCCAACGTGGCCAGGTGCGGGGGTGGGGGGGGTGAGTGAGCAGCTGCATGGTGCTTTGTTACTGGCTGGGCTGAAACCGAAACCACAACACAGTGAAATCTCTAATTAGACTTTAGTTCAGCATACTACAGGAAACAGAGGTTTCGCTGCCAGTACAGTTTAAATCTCAATTAGAGAGGAACTGAAATTTAGAGTCAAAAGCAAAGTATGCTGAAGTTAATGAGATGGTGGAAACAGCTTGTTTTGATTTCAGTAAGTTTGATATCAAGCCAACTTTGCAAAAATAATGATGTATTTTAAAAATGATGGAGGGAGAGATTGCCATGACCAGAGTGGTTCTTGCTCAGTTGGCCTCTTGACTATCAAAACAAAAAGGAAGCAGGTGCAGAAATACAGCAACTCTTTAGTTATCCTCTGACAGGTGCAGAACAAACACAGAAAAAAAGCCCAGTCGTATGTTTACTCAGATTAATAGTCACACTCTCAGTCAGAGGCAAGAACAGGATGAGTATTTTAAAACTCATTCATAATGAAGTTTAATATAGGAGCTGGAGTTACCATTTTCTTATATATTAAATTACTTTTAGAATGCTATTGATTGTCTTTGAGGAAATTTAACTGAAATTACTTCAAAATAGTTGGATTTCCACAGGCCTCAGGTTCATTATGACTTCCAAGATTCATATCTGTACTTCTAGAAAAGCAAAGGTAGCAAAATGTAGGAGAAATATGAATTAATGAGTTACATGTTTATCAGCCATCTTAAGAGATACACAAAATTCCTCATACTGATGCTGAGTTGTTCAGACTCTCATACTTTGTCTCTGACAATGAGTGCTCTTCTACCAGAGTTAATTTTAATCCTCTTCTCAGAAAAGTTTGCTTTTTTATTAACAGAAAGCACTAGAACAAAAATTTTGTTTAGGGCTTGATGGTCATTACTTATTCTATGGAGGTATTAGAGCAGCAAGCGGGGCAGAGACTTTTCAGTTGGAATAGGCAAAAACTACTGAGGTAAAAGCATTTAAAATAGCAGAGAAAACTTAAAAAGTGAAGCAGGGATAGATAAAAACAACAGAAATGCAGAACTGGAAGACAGTTATTTAACAGGAAATCTTATGGCAAAATTATAGTTTGGGGATAATTGTATGAAGCATGTACCTTAAAGCAGGTAAAATAAAGGGAACATTGTGGTAAAACAATTGAAAAAAGAATGAATTACAAAACCACTATAAAATAGAGTACTTACTATAATTTATTATTTCTGCTAAGGAACAGTGGTGTTTGGGTTTTTTTTCAAATTTATTGAGAAATGCATAATTTTTTAGTAAGTCCTTTTTAAAAGGTGTATTTGTGGTTTTTTTTTTTTTTTCCTGTTTTCATTACAGGAAAACGGTGACAAATCCACTGCTTCATTTAGTCCTTATCCTCAGAGTATTACCTCCCTTTCAGAAGTACATAAAGAAATTCCCCTCAGTCTCTCAAATGTCAAGCTCATTTCACCCTCTAGGCCCCTCAGTAGACAAACCAATTGAAAACCATGCTTCAGTTCTTCATCTGAAAAATGGGGAAAATATTTTCCCACTCAAATTGTTTCTTAATTTTATTTCCCTCCCTGCTCCCCACCTGTGCAAATCTTCAGTTTTGGTGGGGGGGAAGGATTGTCTGTTATTACAGGTATGTGAACTAAGGAGTTTTGGCTTTCTAACAGTTGTTTACAGTAGGAAAAATATTTTACTTTGGATAGAAAAAAACCCTTTCACTCAGACATCTTCAGTTTTCTAAAATAAAAAAAAAATGAATCAAAATGAAAAATATCAAACCATATTGTCAGGAATATAAAAATGAAACACTAAATTTTAGCAATTTTTACTAATAATTTTTGCTAGAGCAGTTTGATAAATCATGCACCAAAATTTTCCATGGTTGCTTTAAATATTTTAATTAAATCCATTCAGATTTCATGATATATAATTTTTAATCATTAATGACTGTTGTTTAAGTATATGATGAAAGTTATCTAGAACCTATAAGGCCCTATTGCTTTTAATTGAACATACAGCACAATACTTTTAAAGAAAATGGAACCTCTAAAATAACTTATATTTTTAATGTCTATTTTTTAAAACTTATAAATGCACACACATCTTCATAGATCCATGAATATACACAGTCTTAATCCTCAGGGAGATTTCAAAACACATCTTAAAACCAGTGGAAAATACTGAAAATATAATCAGACAACATAGGAAATATTGGTTCTAGCAGGTGAAAGGGTCATTTTCCCACACTGAGAAAAATTTCAAAGGTCAGATTTTAATTACAATATGCACTCCATGAGCGCTCAGGCTCACAATACAGAGGGTATCCACAGAGCAAAAAAGAAATCCCCAGACCCCAAGAAATACTAGAGAAAGTTCTGTTAGGAATGAATGCTTTCATTGCCTTTTTCTGGAAAATAAGCTGGGACAGAAATAGAAGTTGAATTTTTTTGCTGCCTGCTTAGATATTGTTTCCTCATCTTGCAGTCAAAAGCTGCAAGACACAAATCAAAAGAAAGGGTAGTAGCTAGACATAAGAAGAGAGTTAAGTGGGGTTTCAGGCAGCAGGACGAATAACGATATTGAAAGTTAACAGGTTCAACTATGACAACATCTTCCTTTGGTTTTAAACAAGTACATGCAAGAGGTCGAGTTTTGTGTCCTAATTGAATGTCTGACCCAGAAGTCACACTGTGCTGCTTTCTTGTGTGCTATAGAGATACAATAAGATAGAGGCATATGTAATAGTACATATCTGCGTCAGTAGATACTAAATCTGCGTGTGGTGTTTGTGGTGGTGGGGTTTTTTTTGGGTTTTTTTTGCTAACAAAGAAAGAGCAATAGCAGAGTTTCTTTAAAAGAAAAAGACCAGGAGCAAACAGTATTAGGGTATACTCAGAATCACCCAGAAGACTAATTTTCACATTTCACTTCAAATCATAGAAGTAGTAGTGCTTATTAAATGCATAATGATAAATCCATTATGAATATGAAATTAATGATATGTGTATGCTTTATAGCCCATGTTCACAAACATACTGTGGTGGGTTGACCCTGGCTGGACACCAGGTGCCCACCAAAGCCACTCTATCACTCCCCTCCTCACCTGGACAGGGGAGGGAAAATATAATAAAAGGCTCATGGGTCGAGATAAGAACAGGGAGAAATCACTCACCAATTACCATCACAGGCAAACCAGACTCTGCTTGGGGAAAATGAATTTAATTTATTACCAAGCAAATCAGTAGGATGAGAAATAAACCCAAATCTTAAAAAGAGCTTTTCTCCACCTCTCCCTTCTTCCAGGCTTGACTCCACCCCCAAATTTTTTAGCTTCTCCCCTCCAGCACCACAGGGGGATGGAGAATGGGGGCTGGAGTCAGTTCATCACACGTTGTCTCTGCCGCTCCTTCCTTCTCAGGGGCAGGACTCATCACACTCTTCCCCTGCTCCAGCATGGGGTCCCTGTCACGGGAGACAGTCCTTCGTGAACTTCTCCAATGTAAGACTTTCCCACGGGCTGCAGTTCTTCACAAACTGCTCCTGCATGGGTCCCACCCACGGGCTGCGGTCCTTCAGGAAAAGACTGGTCCAGCATGTGTCCTCCAAAGGGTCACAAGACCTGCCAGTAAACCTGCTCCAGCATGGGCTCCTCTCTCCATGGATCCACAGCTCCTGCCAGGAGCCCGCTCCAACACAGGCTTCCCACAGGGTCACAGTCTCCTTCGGGGACCCACCTGCTCTGGCGTGGGATTCTACACGGGCTGCAAGTGGATATCTGCTCCACTGTGGACGTCTGTGGGCTGCAGGGCGACAGCCTGCCTCACCATGGTCGTCCCCACAGGCTGCAGGGGAATCTCTGCTCTGGCACCTGGAGCACCTCCTCCCCCTCCTTCTTCACTGACCTTGGTGCCTGCAGGTTTGTTTCTCTCACATGTTCTTGCTCCTCTCTCTGGCTGCAGCTGCTGCTGCACAGGTGTTTTCCCCCCTTCTTAAATCTGTTATTGCAGAGGCACTACCACCGTCTCTGGTGGGCTCAGCCTTGGCCAGCAGCGGGTCCATCTTGGAGCCAGCTGGCATTGGCTCTATCAGACATGGGGGAAGCTTCTAACAGCTTCTCACAGAAGCCACCCCTGTAGCCCCACCCCGCTACCAAAACCTTGCTGCGCAAACCCAATACACTTACATAGGAACAACAGAAAAATACAGCTTTTATTTGATAGTAAACCACAATCTATGATTGATTGCAATTAACTTTTAACAGGGAGATGTTGGCTTGGGAGCTGGAACGATACCTAGCATACCTTCTACTGACTATTCAGGGTTTTGGCAGTGATTAATTACTAGTCAAAAAAAGATCCACTTGCAATCAAATAATCTTAAGTGGCCTATTGCTATAATGCTAAAAAACATATTAAATATTACAAAAATCATATGTCTTGAGAGCTGCCAAGTAGTTGTAACTCCTACAGAAGCTACTGCATTCAGCTGGTTTCAAGATTGCAGCTTGATAAAGAAATGATGGACAAAAAAAATCAAAACATAAAACACAGCTCTGGAAGGACCCATGCAATAAGACTCCCTGCAGCTTGACATCTTGTAATGCAAAGGAATGTTAAAAGTTCATTCTAATACAAGCTATGAAAAAAAAGGAAAACAAGAAAAACAATGCTTTTTTTCAAGCATATTGTAATTTAAGAACTAATTTCTAAGTTATTAAAAAATACCTGTTCCCGTGGAAATATCAATTCAACTTGTTAAAACCAAATTTTTAAACGGAAAACCACTGTGCAAAATATTAATTACAATACTAAATTTATCTTTATTCTGATGATCCCCTTTGAGTGAAATTATTGGAGATTTTAAAGGTTAAGTAGGTAAAGACTGATACTGGATTATGTACACACTGATTTTAAAGGACTGCTTATGAGAACTTGAGCAGATGACTAATGTCATGCAATAATTTTGTCCTTGAAAGAAAACTACTTACAGGCATCTTACCCTAAAATTTCATATAAGTGACACACTAGTATTTTCAGAATGACCAAAATAACTAAACAGTTTTAAAAGCTTGAATATTTAATAAAGAAGTAACTACTCTTTGTTAATGAGTTAAATAAAAATGCATTTAGAATATATAAAAGCTGCTGTTATTTTCATTTATTTTGTCTGGTAAAATCAATGATTTGTGCTCCCTCTGCTGGCAGTGAAACAACAATTCTTTGTAACAAGAACTGGCTGCTGAAGATAACTGGGGCACGCTAATTAAACACAGAAGAATTTGTAGTACACTGACTTTTGGACGAAGAGCAGGTGCACCAGAGTACACTCACAACACAGAAAAATCTTCCCTAGTTAGAGAAGCAGAATACTAGCCTGGGGAGAAATATGATCTCTTTCCAAATATTCTAAAATGAGAATTAAAGTCTTTTCTTAAAACCAGGGAATTACAAACCCCTTTCAGGTCATCTGGTGACCTGAAAACCCCTTTTCCTGGTATTCACAAATCCTGTACATATTTTGTGCATTACCATTTTGTTCCTTCCCATTAAACATACAAATACACGAGGGGCAGATAATTTTTAACAAAACATGATATGCAAAAATCTTTATTAAAGACTGAAGAATATCTCTGAATACTGCTTTTACTCTACCAACAAGGATAGACAAATGAGTGATGAATTCTCTCATGCTTTTGGTAGAGTGAAAAAGGGAAAAGAAGTAGTACAATCAGTCAAAATGGTATATGATGCTACTGGCTCAGAACTCGATGATTTAAGACCTACATTTCTTACTAAGATTACAATGAATGAAAGACCTCACAGAAATCAAACCAAGTTAACCCTGATCATTGGTAGATCATAAAGGCAAGAGGAGAGCAAAGGGAGGAAAATATGTGAACTAACTGTAGAGCATTTTGACTATCCAGACATTTACTGCACAAATACAGAAAACAGGGACTCCATGAAAACTACAAGTAATCCTGAATCTGCTTCTTACTGACAATTTGGAATTGGTTTCCTTTCACGAACACATTCATGAATCTGAAATTCGTGCTACAACTGACTGATATAAGATAAATAACTTACTCCTGGATGTGTGAACAGCAAAGAAACTGGGACACCTAGAAGACAGTTACAGGAATTAAAACAATTGGTTCCCATACTGCTGGGAAACACCAAAAAAATATACAAACAAGCCAAACCAGTGATATTAGCTACAGCTGTAGATCAGTGGCTATTCTCGTGTTATATTTAAGTACAACTGTCAGAAACAAGCCATTTATACATGAAATACCTTACTCTGAATTTACATTTGCAATTAGATTACAGGTTCTGGAAGTCCTAGGCTTTTGCTCTATAGAAGATCGGATGAGACAGTAACAATGGTCTCTCTAGATTTAAAACATAAATATGACTCGTTATGTGACTCTTACATAAAAGTGCCATGGACGAGGGACTGACAGTGCTTTTTTCTGACATCACTTTATCCTAAGGCCCAACCCTAATTTATATTTTAGGTTTTGAATTTCAAAAATTCCAGTCAACAGAGCACAGCTGTTTACATAGTCCTTGTTCCAAAGCTCAGTCTTGATTTTTCCTTAATGCTATCACTTCTTATTTTTCTTCCATAACAATTTTAATATGCTATTGAAGCCTAAGAGGGCCTCACAGAATACCATTTAAGGAAAATATACAACCCTATAGTTTTGTCTGTGTGTAGAGAAGACACCACTTTTGCCTCTGAATTACAAGTGTCCTAGCATGCTATGAAGATACTGTAAATCTGTCAAGTACAATTTAATTTGCTCTGTTTTCTTCAGAGGTAAAAATTTGGAATGGCTATGGCTTCCACTATGTAGAAATCAAGCTTGCTAAATAAGCAAGCAATCCATGGTGCTCAGAACTTCATGTGGATTCTATTGTCTAGGTATCAAGATTAGTATAAAGCTGTTTTTGCAATAGTAGGTAATCTTGAAGCACTATTGTAACTGACAGTTGCTCTCCCTTTTTTTTTCTTTTGTGCATCATGCCTGAACTCTCTGCTGAAATGCAGTCCAAAAGCTTGTTTGCTCAAAATTATCAGAAAATTGCACAACTGTATTTCATAATTTTTTAGATAAAAGCCTAGTAAATATCCACTAAAGCCTACTAAATATCTAAGGACAGAACACTGTTCTAATTTCTCAGGGGAAAAAAAAAAAAAAAAGAACATAGCAATGTTGGAAACTTTATAAATACTCCACGTTATGATTTTTTTAACAATATGGGTAACTTTCAGACACCACATGTTGGAAAATACACCTGCATCCATGAATAATAGTGAAAAATACATACTTTAGCACCTATCTACAGACATACACCCTTGGTACTATTTAGAGAGTTTTAAAAATGACAGAACTCTAAATCAAAGCAAATCAGCCTCTAAATCTAAGAATTATCTCAACCAACAGCTTAAAAATTGTTTGGCAGTTGAAACTGAAATAGACAGTTGTTCTCTGCTGTGTTCTCCTTCAGTAAGGAGCTCTCTCTACTTTACAGGCACAGCTGATGTTACATAAGGATGTAAAAAGCCACCAACTCTGCTTCTCTGAAAGGGTGGGTTTAACCCTTTTTTTTTAAAGGAACTGGGTAACAATCCACTATGAACTCTATAGTCAACAGAGATGCTAGAAATGGCAATTGCCCTTTAATCAACCATGTCTCTAGGTGAATAAACACTCTTCAGTAATCAATACCCTGCAGTAAAATGTAAGCTCTTAAGAGCTTTTCCTGGAATGGCACCTATCAGCATCTAAAAACAAGAACAGATACTAATGACAGTAACAAGCATGAGCAGAGATGCTTTTGATTGCTCTATTTGCAACTTTTCCCTACCATGGTTCTCTGATTAACTCAGTTTACAGAACTAGTGGGAAAAGGGGACATGCTAATACAAAGCATGTCAGTTATGCACACAGTTCTTGATTATATTCCACAGGTCTTTAATGTTCTTGTTGGGGAGGCGTAGGGGGAAGGTTTCTGCTGCAAGTACAGCAGCTTGAGGAAGGTTATTTGTTCACTTCTCATCATTGAAATTAATATTTAAATTAGTTTTCTAGTTACTTTGTATTCTCCAGTAAGGCTTTGTAGACGCATTTTGTTTCATTTAATTTTGTTCTTCTCTCCTAAATATGAAATCTCAACTCGTCCCTTATTATATTTACAGCCAGCCCAAATCATTACAGTTCTATGCATAGATTTCCATTTGTTTTATACGGAGATCAAATATAGACTATAGCTATTAATATGCAATATTGATGCTTAACAATTTTGTTATACTTAGTTAAAATTATGTTTATAATCTAATAGCATGAAAGACTTGAGGCAGGAATTAAGCTGATATTCAGCTCAAGCAGATAAACTGGTCAACTGCTGGGCTAATTATTTTCTTAATCATTATTTAACATTAGCCTAATGATTTGTTTTACTGGCATTTTAATAAACTCCACTGAGTAAAAGTGTCTGGTGTGCCATAGATTTAATGCACCATGACTACTGCTCAATATCTTCTATAGATGTCATAAGATTTTATGCTTACACAATTAATCTACTTCATGACTTGCTTGCAAAACTTTAGTATAAAAAGAGCGCAGGGGACATGGTTACCTTTAGATCATTACGTTCATTAGCTCACCTTTGATCCTGTTTTCCGTATTTGTCCTTTATCAGTTACCACAGGCATTTCGAACTCCCTTTAACTTCCGTCACTGTATTTTATTTATGTATAACAATTTGAGTACAATACCAGCTTTTAAAAAAAGCTTGGGTTTGGAAAATTCTTAGAATAGTAAAACTATTGTGACAAGCTCCTGAACAGACATACTTATGCTTGGTGAAGATAATTATTACAGCCATACAGTGTTGATACAGTTTTTCTGTTGTATAAACAGCAATAAGCATAATAAGTTTCTCTAAGTCCGACAAAGGGCCATGAAGATGATTAAGGTCCTGGAGCATCTTTCATGTAAGGACAGACTGGGGCAGCTGGGACTGTTCAGCATAGAGAAGTCTCAGGCAAGATCTTATCAATATATATAAAAATCTGAAGGGAGGGTACAAAGTAGATGGAGCCAGGCTCTCTTCAGTGGTGCCCAGTGACGGGACACAAACTGAAATACAGAAGGTTTCATCTGAACATAGACAAAAACTTTTTTTACTGTGATGGTGACTGAATGCTGGCACAGGTTGTGCAGGGAGGTTGTGGAGTTACCACCATTGGAGATCTTAAAAATTCATCTGCACGTGGTCCTGGGCAACCTGCTTTAGATGAACCTGTTGGGAATGTGTCACAACCCGGGCTGGACAGACCAGGGAGGGGTTGTGGTGAGTTCAGAATTTCCTCGGGCTAAATTAAGGTGAAATGACACCAAACGATTGGTTGAACCTTTCATTTAGGGCAGAAGCAGCCTGAACTTGGGAGGCATTAACAGCAGGTGGGGGAGTTTCTCACAGCAGGAATTGGCATGAGACTGCCTCAGTAACCCATGTAACCCACGGTAACCATACCTCCACAAACATATACTACAAGCCTTGCCTATTTGGGCATCAATTCAGGAAAGAGAACCACGCGAGCCCTCCCGTTGGGTCAGGAGGTTCAGAGCAGACCCCCTTGCTTTCTGGACTCCTTCTCAGAGAGGAGCCCCAGGGCGGCTGGATCCGCTCCTAGTCCCAGACTTGGTCAG
>VYZV01032191.1:26259-60013 GCA_013401275.1 Pandion haliaetus | reverse complement strand
AAGAGAAAGAGAAAAGGGAAAGATCTCACCAGCCCTGGCTCCAGCATTACTCCCCCCAGCCAAGGGGTCCTGTTCTGGAGGGCGTGCACACCTGGGGCTTCAGTTCGCACCATTTTACCATCTCCTGGCCCCTCCTGCAGGTGGGCACTCGAACTCATTAGGCTAATTAGGTGTCACAGGTGGTTTGTGCTTCCAGAACCTTCGGGAAACGGGTTGGTGGGCTGTCTGGGGGCCGTTAGGGGAGTGATATCCCCTTCGCTGCAGACCTGATGGCAGTTTGATCTCTGGCCACGGCCGGTGAGCTGCCCCGCTCAGCCCATCAGAACAGCGTGTGTGACCAGGGAGCTGCGCACCCTCCAGCAAGGCACAGCCTCCTGCCCTGGGCTGGTGTCCAGTGTGGGTCAGTGCTGGTCGGCTGCTTTTCACCTGCTGTTGCTTGCTAGGCAGGGTTTGTTGTTAGGCAGAGTTCGTCATTAGGCAGAACTCACCCCACCACAATGTTTGAGACATTAACTCTTTCAGTCTCTCAGAGGATATCAGACCAGATGACCTCCAAATGTGTCTTCCAATCTCAGCCATTCTGTGAATTTTTTGAACAAAGCATACACTCTAGCTTCAGTCTGAGTTTACAACTGCTTACATCTATGAAAATTATTTTGTCTGAAATTAAAATTTATCCAGAAAAATCTTTGTAGCCTTAGAACTATTTATGCTTACTGTTTTGTAGAAAAGTAAGACTGTGGAAATTAATGTTTTCTCCTGGCTTAGCTTTTGGAGTGGTACAAGCTGGGCACTGACTGGCTGGTGAACAGTTCAATAAGGACCTAAGGGACCTGGTAGACAGCAAGGTAGATTTGAGTTAGCAATGTACCTGGGCAGCAAGGGAAGATAAAGCATACTTACCTGTATCAGCAGGAACATACCTACTAGATTAAGAGAATCAATCTACTGAATGCTTATTCCTCTTTATTTGGCATTCATTAGTCAACATCTGCAATACATCCAGCTTGGGGGTCCCAAGTAAAAGAAAGATGTTGATAGTCTTAAAGAAAGTTCTCCACAGGGCCAGGACCATGGTCAGGATGTGGAGCACATCCCACATAAGAAGAGGTTGAGAAAACTGTGCTTTTTCAGCATGGACAGTTTCTGGTGGATGTGATAGAACTCATACAGTCTCCAATACTTATGAAGAAATTATTGAAAATACAGAAGCAGGCTGTTTAAGGAGGTGGATAGAGAGAAGAAACAATGGTCATAAGGTGAAACAAGAGAGGTTCTGACCTGATACTAGGAAAAAAAATATTCACAATGAAAATAGTTGAGCAGTGGAACAGGTTGCTTAGAAGGGTTGTCATTCTCTGTCCTAGGTTTTCAAGACCCAAAAGCATAAAGGTTTGAGCAACCTGGACTTAATTAATAGTTGAAGCTGCTTTGAGCAGAAGATTGGACTAGAGATGTCCTGAGGTCTCTTTCAACCTGAAGTGTTCTATATAATCAGTTTTCTTTTGAATAAAGACAACAGATTAGAACACATTAGACATGATGAATGAGACAGGAGCGTGTACTGAAAGGAGAGATGAAGTTACTTTTAATTTACCACACAGTGATAGCAAAGTTGGATGACTGATGCAACACGTTTTTCAGTGAGAATGTCATTACTAAACCCTTTATTGTTCTAGTAGTTAATTAAGAATTAATATCTGCTCTCAGAATATAATAGTTCAACCACTTTCAACTGTGAATTAGAATAACTTCAGGAAAAAAATTATTCACCCCTTGGAATCTGCACACTGCTGCCTTTTTTTCCTTTTTCTTTACTTTTTTTTTCTTAAACTGTATGAAACCATAGCTGAACTTTTAAGATCTTTCACAGACAACTTTTTTGGCTGTCATGGCATAATATGTAAATTTAGTTTGTTGCAACAGCGATTTCTAGCTTTGGGAAGATATGACTCTAAAGGTATGAATTTTCAAAATACAGATTACAGAAATATAAACAGTCATCAAGAGTTTGTTTCAGTTCTGAGGGCAAAATAGGCCTCCTGGTTATATATCAAAGCAAAGCTTTTTCAAATTGATATTACTATCTCTTTCTCTCCACTACTATTCCATATACAAGTAGCATGACTCTGGATAACCAGTCATCCACTTTATGCATGTGTTTCTTTTTCATTCAGTCCTCTATAGAGGACAGCATGGTGTCTAATGACTCCTGAGCAAATATAGACTTTGTATAATAGAGTCAGGAATTTAGGTTATTCTAGAAAGAAATTACAATGGAGGAGTTCTTAGACCCAGTAAAAGGTCGATTCATTAGTTAAAAACTCCAGAGATCACTCTTTGGGAAGCAGGTAAGGACTGCTGAGTATCATTTGAGTAGATACTTGCTGATAAGTAAGTTTTTCAACAGAATTTTTAAAAAAATCCATAGATCGCAACCAGTTAAAATCATTCTCTAGTAAAAGTTATTTTATGTCTTTAACAAGTACATTATTTTTTTTCCTTCTAAATACAGGAAAAATTATTTCCTTGTTACATTAGCTCACCTTCTTGTTTATGTCTACAGGTTATAGATTTTATTGCTGGTATTCACCTTTTTATACTTCTGCCTTGTGCAAAATTTTATAAAAAAATATAATATTTCTCAAAATATTTTGGGGTGACATTCTGAATTGAGCAAGTTTCTCTTGAGAGATATGTCAGTTGCAGAATTAAACTTACAGAAGTACAGAGAAGACAAAAAGAGAGTGAAATGAAAATATTCACACTTTGAGATGACCCTTGTCTTTCTCTGTTTCTTTTGCAAATTGGAAACAAACAAACAAACAAAAAATTCCCTCAAAAAAGACTGTAAAATTTCTAAAATGTCAGTCTTTCCCATAAACAACTTACACAGAAATGTAAGCGTTATACTGGTAGAGTGAAAGCAAATTTATGATAATTTCTGTTCATTATAGAAATAGTGGTAAGAAAAAGCAATTCAAGAAATTTAATTCCCATTGCTTTTAAGATAGGTCGATTGATTTGAACCACTATCTGCAGTCAAAATACTGCGGCTTAGATCAATTAGCTGACTAAAGGACAGATAAGATAAGCAAGAAGATTTGAAATACTGGGTTACAAGAAAGAATATTGGAAAATCTATCCAAAATTGGGGAAAGAGTAGGGAAGTGAGTATATATATATATTTATATAAAAATACAGGTATTTTATGAAGAAGAGAGTTTTTTCCTCCTCCTCATACAGTTACCAGATCAAACATACCATTGACAAAATCATGATATAACCTAGAATTGTGTGACTGGTACTTCTTTCAGTTCAGAAATTGCTTCCGATCCGGAATGCAAGGAGTATGGGATATCTAAAAGACACGAAGAGGAAAGTATCTGACTGAGAGGCTGCCACGTTGAGTGGGTCAAAATGGAAAAAAAGTAATAAAAATGTAGTTTTATTTACTAAAACTGTCTAATTTCTCTAGTTCGTGATAACTATCTAGATGTAATGTGGTATAGAGCTACAGAGCATTCACATTTCCACCACTAACAGTTGTCTTACAAAAATACTACTTTCCATTGCTGAAACCACTTGTGTGCCAAGTTTATTTTAGAGGAAGAACAGCCCAGGAGCTGATTTAAGGGCTAAGAAATTTGTAATTGACAATCTCAACATTTGAGCTTAGATGGTGTGGTGAAGGAAGACTAAAGAATCCTCTCTTAGACAGCATATATTCTGCTAGTTTTTGTATTTCTGCACCTGCATCTACACACCTTATGTGCATGGATGTCTTTCAGCAAATCACACACAAAAAAACCCAAAACAGAAGTTTCTCCCAAGAAGGAATAGGGAGAAGCAGAAGAGAATCATAATTATTTTATCTCACAGTATGCTATGGCTCTGTAATGGATATGTAGTGATTTTTTTTATTTTCTGAAAAGCTTCTAACATGATTAACCCAAGGGATCTTTATCCCAGTTAAGACAGAGGTTTATGAATGTTTGCAAATAACAGTCTGCTCATTTTATTTTACACAAACAAAAGCTGTTGAAGTACTCTCAGTACTGGATCAACTAAAGGGCTGCAGCCCTTAATCTGTGAGGAGAGACTGAGAGATCAGGGTGCATTCAGCCTTGAGAAGAGAAGTTGATTTCACAGAGAATTGCATGCTGTACCTGTGCTAGTAAATCAAACTCTGCCAAGGTGCAAGCTTGAGCACTGGCTCACAGCTGTCCCTACTCTTCACTTATTGGCATGAACCTTATGGTTTCAGCCTGTACCAGCTAGTATTCTCCTAAACAAACCTCAAAAACTGTTCAGGAGCTAGCACAGGACAGATCCCATTACTCAACGTGGATTTGTCCACTCTAATAGAGAGGAGACAGGAGAGAGTTTCGCTATAGAGACATGAGCCATCCAATGTCAGCAGCCCTCAGACAAAGAAGCCCTGTTTGTGTTTAATGTTTATTTGTATGGATGTACTCACAGATCTATTTTCCTCCTTCCTGAGATTTTCCTCTTATGTTTGCTATCTTGCTTTATTAACAAGTCCTAAATAAAGCTGTCTTGTAACTGTAATGTGTCTTTAATATATTTGTTTCTTATGTTTACCAGTACCTTATTTCTCATCATAACCATGTAACAGCAACATATTTTCTGTAGCAGAAAATTACAGAATAACCTGTCCAGAGAAGTTTCCTTCTGAAGATTGCTTTTGTTCCATCCCTCCATTAGTTTTTGTTCCAGTTAATTTAGCTGTAGAAATCTCCATTATTTATATAAAGTTAAAATATTTTTAATATTGTCAGTCTCTTTGCTTGTCAGGTGGATTCCATGGGCTGACTGCGCTTTGTGTATCTCTTTGTGGCCTCATTGCCCCATCTATTAAATAATTCTGTGGTCTACTTGTTCATTCTTTGATCTGTTCTAAGAGTTAAAGTCTCTTTCAAAACCCAGTTTATGTTGCAAGGAAAACACTAGACTTGATATGAGCGTTTTCTTTAACTGATTTCAGGCAGGTCATGATTTCATACTCCATTCCTAACATCAGGATTCTCTCCCTTCTTGCTGTCTCATCCATGTTGCTGGAGAGATCTTTTTTCTACAGTAGATCTTACTCACTTAAAAGATTTCCATGTGTCTTTGTACTGTCAGATCTCTGCATATGAACAGATTGCTTCTGGAAATTTGGTTTCTTTAAGGAACTCTAATATCTACAACACTAGAAGACAGACCACATCCCTAGGAGGGGGAATTACATAGTAGGCAAATCTGTTGCGGTATATTTTTTGGGGGGGGGACATGGGCAGGAATTGGATTTTGATTGTTTGTTTATTTTTACTCATAAAGAAGCATCTTGCCAAATTTATGAGATCTGTATTTTACATATACATTGTATTCCTTTAACTTTTTTGGTCTTGTCTGTATTGATGTATTTTTCTGGTAATGTCCAAGCAAAATACCAGTTTGAGGTGCTCTATATCTATACAGAGAAAGCTCAGGAAAATAACAGGGATTCAGAATATAGAAAGTCATTGTATAAAATGAACCATTTCCAAAATAACAGCAGTAGAATTACTCATTACTTAAGATTTCTAGAGATACTTGGTTATTATGAATTTTACCAGCACAAACTTTGGTATACTACTGTGGTGGCTTGGCCAGTTGCCAGACCCTCATCCAGCTGCTCTCTCACTCTCCTTCCCTAACAGGACACGAGGGAGAAAATAAGATGTAAAGACTCATGGGTCGAGATAAGGACAGGGAGATCACTTACCATTTACCATCACAGGCAAAGCAGACTGGACTCAGGGAAAATTAATTTCATTTATTGCCAATTAAAATAAGTAGGATGGTGTCATGGTTTCGGTTTCAGCCCAGCCTGTAACAAAGCACCTTGCAGCTGCTTGCTTACTCTTCACCCCCTCCCCTGGCCACAGTGGGATGAGGAGAAAATACAAAGGCAAGCTCGTGGGTCGAGACAAGGACTGGAAGGGATCACTCCCCACTTATGGTCATGGGCAAAAGACAGGCTCAACTTGGGGAAGAAACAAAATCAATTTAATTTACTACAAATCAAATCAAAACAAGGCTATTAGGAAGTAAAACCAAACCTCAGAACACCTTCCCCCCACTCCTCCCTCCCTCCTTCCTGGCTCAACTCCACTCCCAGTTCTCTCTCCCTCCTCCGCCCGGCAGCACAGGGGAACAGGGGATGGGGGTTGAGTCAGCTCACCACACCTTGTCTCTGCCACTCCTTCCTCCTCAGGGGGAGGATTCCTCACGCGTCCCCTGCTCCACCGTGGGTCCCTCCCACGGGAGACAGTCCTTCATGAACTTCTCCAACATGGGTCCTTTCCACGGGCTTCAGTTCTTCCCGAACTTCCCTGGCGCGGGTCCTTTCCACGGGCTGCTCTTCAGTCACACACTGCTCCAGCACGGGCTTTCCCATGGAGTCACGGCCATCTTGGGGGGGCCTTTGCTCCTCGCTCCCATCCATGGGCTGCAAGGAGACAGCCTGACATCTCACCAGGGGTTGCAGGGTCATCAGCCTCCTCAGGTGCCCCTCCTCCCCCTCCTTCTTCACTGACCTCGGGATCTGCAGAGGGGTTCGTCTCACGTTCCCATCCCACCACTCCCTGCCGGTTCCCCTTCTTAAATCTGTTCTCCCAGAGGCTCTACCACCATCACTGATGGGCTCGCCTGGGCCAGAGGCAGGTCTGACTTGGAGCCGGGGGAGCTTCCAGCAGCTTCTCACAGGAGCCAACTCTGCAGCCCCCTCCCCCGCTACCAAAAAAAAAGAAAAAACCACACCACAAAAACCCATAACAGATGGTGACAAGCAAAGACAAAACCTAAAACACTGCCTCCCCACTCTCCCTTCTGCCCAGGCTCAACTACACCCTTTCATTCCCAACTCCTCTACCTTACCCCTCCTGAGCAGCACAGAGGGGAGAGGGGTGGGGAATGGGGGGTTGTGGTCAGTCTGTAATAGCTCCTCTCTGCTGCTTCTTCCTCCACCTGTTGTTCCCCTGCTCCAGTGTTGGTCCTTCCCGCAGGTTGCAGCCTTTTAGTCTGCTCCAGAGTGGGTTCTCCAGATGCTGCAGTGCTTGTCAGGAAAATCTGTGCCAGCATGGGCTTTCCGCAGGCCACAGCTCATTCAGGAATCATCCACCTCCTCCAGCATGGGGTCCTACACAGGCTGCAGTGCGGTTATTTGCTCTGTTGTGGTCTTCTCCATGGGCTGCCTGCTTAATTGTAGTACTCTCCATAGGCCGCAGGGGAATCACAGATAGGTTAGCAGTGGTGGAGGTGCATTTTTATAACAGGTGCAGAGGTATTTAATACCTGTTCTAGACATAATACACTATGTTTGCATTGCTGTGTGTTACATTCTTTGGACTTGACTGCTGAGTTCAGATCCAGTTCTGGGTGTCCTAATACTCCATAATCAAAACTTTCACCTATTTTTTTTTCATTATTTTCCCTAAACCTTTCTTGCTTATCTATATTTGGTTTTAGGTTTTGTAATTTTAAAAATTCAGGTATCAATTTGTTAGGTTATTCTATAGAATTGAGACTTAACTGTGTTTGGGCAGAAGGAATATACAGTAGTGTATTCTGTTCTGCTCTACATGAATTTGCGTGCACAAAAATAAAAGCATTTTGTTTAGATCACTACCAAAGTCTGTGTGGGCAACAAAAGCACTTGTAGAAAGACAAATTGAGAAAAAAACACAAGCAATTCCTTTATAAACAGTTTATTTGATTACATAGTTATGGCATGATGGCTTGTTTCTAAAGAAATCTAAAGAGAAATCTTTGCAAAATCTAATGGCCAAATTCAATCCTGCTGTGTCTGATAAATTGCACCTTTTTATGTGAGAGATGATTATGTCCAGATTAGATAAAAGTAGTACAGATTTACTGTCATGCCCCAGCTTACAGTCAATGACCTGTTGTAGTATACATAAGTATGTTGGGTTTAGTCTTTAGAATTCCTTACAAATGGAAACAAAAAAGTTAGATGAAATGATGTCTGCACATAATATATTTTCATTCTATTTCCCTTGAACTTGAAATCAGCTATAGCTAGAGAATACAACATAATGAAAAGCTGAATTATGCAGCAAAACAGTGCAGTACTAAATGAACAAAACAGTATAAATAGAACAGACATTGAAATGCTTTCTGTTATATGATCATTTTATAGATAGCATTTTATTCCTCTGAATTACTTGAAATGCAAGTGAACAAACAGCTGAGGCAGTTGATAGCTGTTAACAGAAGACAAAGCTTTCAGTTTGGGTTTTTTTTTGTTATATTTTTCCCTACATTTTTGTGGAACTTACCACATTTTATGAATATATCATGCCAAAGGCAGAACAATGATTACACAAGATAGAATGTTAGTGTAATTATTGATATAATATTAAACAAATAAACTTCTTTATCTCCTGCTGACTTAAAAGAGCCCTTTTTAAAAGGATTTGTGCATTGGTACTAGCTGAACTCTGTTTATGACCGCAGTACTGAAAAGCGCCATCACTGTTGCCCATTTCTGGAAAGAATTTTTACCTGTTTTTAATGCTCATGTCCATGTTCTCACTGAATTAAAATACTTAATGTGAATAGACTGTTCTGGAGATGGAGTTCACCATGCTGAAAAGGATATCATTTTACAAATGTAAACTGAAACACTCTATAATACTTTTGACAACTTGCTTGGTGAGCAGTAAGATGTGTCACTAACAAGGAGCTAACTTGAGGTATCTTATTTTGGAAGACGTCATTCGCATTTCAACTATTAGATAGGTTTAACTAGGAGAAAGATCTGAGCCAAGCTAGTCCATGTTTTGAGCTTTGGACAGCTTAAATACAATGTCACTGACTGGTAATAAAAAGGCAAGGTGTATCAATGTCCTGCAAAGAGTAAACAAACTACCACTTAAACAGAGAAGCCTACACAGAGATTTGAAGTGAAATAAAGGCAAAATGAACTGGGTGCTTTGCTTAGCCTAGAGCTCTAAAAAGTTCTTGTCATCCTGGTGATCTAGTAGATACTGTGGAGGTGCTGAACAATACATGGTGCAGCTTGAGGTGGCAGTTAGATGTCCTCTTCAAGCTACAGAGAACATTTATGAAAATCTTCTTATGTTACACTGAATAAGATTCTAACCAGTATATAACCAAAGGTAGGTGGGAAGGAAGTTCCCTTAGAAGCTGGAGAAGTATCTGGTGGATTATTTGCATTTTTCATCCCCATTTAACAGAGAGTGAATGAGGATGGAAAGGAAAGGATGGAAATGGAAAAGGAAGGTAGGAGAGGCTAGCAATATAGATATACATTAAGAATGAAACTTAATGCTTAGAAGTAGAGTGAAAATACGATAGCATGCTTGGATAAATATTGTGAATTTATTACTACTGAATTTTTCTTATTTATTCTCTGCACCAATTCCTTTAGCAAAATGCATTTTTGTTTTGTGCATTAATGTTAGAATGGAAAGTAGTCAGCAAACCATTTGCAGTTAAGGCCCAATCTTGCAGTATTTATAAAATATTTTCATAATAATTGTGGATCCTTCCCATTTATTTTATGAGTGTAAAATAAAGTCTTAAGTTTCAAACTGAACTAAGCTTCAAAAGTGGAATATGAAGAGAGTAAAAACATATCGTAAATGACCAACTACCAGAAGTGAAGAGAGTAGATGAAAATCCAGTGCTCTTGATGCAGTCTTTGTCTTATGGAGGTAAGAAACCAATTGAATCTGTGGCCTGGTCACAGAAGAGTACATCTGCAAGGTTAAATTATAAATGCTAAAAACCTTTGTTAATGAGGTATACTACAGCATATACATATTAATGTGATGTATATGTGTACATTGTCATAAACCTTTTGAAACTGTAGACCTTTTCAGGATGCTATTAGTATAATTTAAGAGAATCAACGCAATTATTTTGGATTAGGTAATGGAAATTGGCATGATAAATAAATGTTAGAAGGCTCTTGGGGATATGAAACTAGTATTAAATTAGAACTTCAGCTAAAATGATAAGGTCTGGTGATTACATTTTCATTAGTTGTACATTCTGCAGTGTCATGTAATAGCTTTGTTGATTGTGCATAATTTACAATGCTTTCAAAATGCAACACAATTACATGCATCTTTAAAATAATATTGTTGAGCTGGAAAAAAATGGATGAGGCTGGTTGAAGCATTTTGAAGCTTGTAGGAAAAACTTCAACTCTTATCTAGAGTAAGCATAGGAGACATACTCCACATGAAACCTAATATTTTCACTGATAGAAATAGCTATCCAAAGCAAAAATTCTACAGAAAATGTTGAAGCAGATAATGTTAGTCTTTCCCTAGAAAAATCCTTGCTAAATTACTGGCAAACAATGTAAGAGTTCAGGGAAGCAGGGGATTATAAGAGAAGAAGATACAGAATAGAGAATGAAAAAAAAAGATGAGAGACAAATTTTTCATCTAAAAAATAAAATATAAGCTAAAAGGCACCTACAACTATGAGTATGAGTCTCTTATTTTTTGAACCTGGTGTGTTTAGGGGACTACAGTTGTATTTTTCTGTAGAGAATCTACAGTTCTGCACCAAGGAATATTTTACTTCATCGCAAATTAAAAAAAAAAAAAAAAATCTCAATCTCGGGTGAACTAAACCAGACAGATGCTACAGAAAGCATTTCCTTTTTATAAATGAAAGTGGGGGTTTTGAAGATGAATGAAAAAAACAACATGTAATAACTAGCAATGCTTAGTATCATATATAAACCACGTCCACTAGTTTAATTCTTTTAAAATTATTACTACACTGATTTTATTATTAAATATTGATTTGTTATTAAATGTATGTTGTAAACTATACTTTAACTGGTGAATTACTATGACCAAAGTGCTGACTTTGTTAAATATTTTAAAATTTATTTTACTGGATATTATTTATAAACTCCCACTATTAAATATTGATAAATAATTTTTCTTTCTAAGCACCCGATTCATCCCAGAGTACATGATGATGTCACTATAATCAGTCTCAAGCTGTGTGTCTGTTCTAATTTTTATTTTTCCTTGAATTTTTTGCTTCACCTACCTCTACGTACGTTTTTATGATAAATATCTCTACTTATTGAAGAAAATATGAAAAAAAATTATACCAGGCATAGCAGTTGTGGTTTAGACACTGTTATTATTTTACATCTTTATTTGTTATTTGGTCCAGCCAAGTGACAGGCTGTGACTCTGTCCTCCACAGTAGTTGTTGCTTTCAAGCTATAAAAAAACCCTGATCTGTATACAAGGGAAGACAAAGTCTGGGCACACTGTGAGTGGTTCTGCGGGACCAGGGTGCTGGGAATTGTTGGGTCTTGCACTGGGGTTGTCAGGGCAGGGACAGGCAGCCAGGGCCCATCCCACTGCTGCAGCCAGGAGCAGGGCAGCCCCAGACTGGGCGTCAAGCACCTCCCTGGGGATGGGCATGGGCTGAGGTCAGGCCAGGATGTTGTCCTGTGGGTGAGGGTCAGGAACAGGCCCGGTGAGGGGAAGAAGGGTCAGACACCATCCCAGGATCTCTGGGCAGGGCCAAGGGGACAGCACCCAGTAAATCCAGACACAGTGATCAGATGAGGGCTGGAGTTTGCTGTGACCAGGGCACAACCTGGGCAGCAGGGAGTGTTTGGACCCAGGGGAATGGAATAGCCCATGTCCTAGAGTTGCATCCAAAGTGCAACCAGGCCTTAAGGGCAGCCTATCAGACTACATACAAGGGGTAGAATATGTACTTTTCTTTAATGACAATAAAGTAATACTAAACTTCGTATCAATATAAAAAACTAGAGCGATTGATTTTGCATACCTGATTCGGAAGAAAACTGCTTCAGGAAATCGGTTGTGTGAGTCACAGTTTTATATACATAATTTACAGGTAACCCATTGTGCAATTGGTTATGGTCTACCTTGGTGCATTCTCTCCATGGTTAAATTTTGTGATCCTTGTATAATGGTTAATTGGTTTTCCCACTGAAGGTTATTTTTTTCTTCAATTTGCTAATACATCCGTTCTGTGGATCATCCATCAAAGTACCCTTTCTCACTTAGCCTGGTCACCTATGGTAGCATAGCTAATTATCTTTTAAGTAGCATTAAGATGCAGATTGAAGGATGTTTTTCCAATCATGGTTCAAAATAATCTTAATACATTCTTTATCATGCATATTCTTACTTCTCAGAGCCCCTAGAAATTTGATTCACAGTAATATATGCATGTGTGTATCTGTGTATGTACACTTGATGATCTTAAAGGTGCTTTCCAACCTAAATGATTCTGTGATTCTATATGTACATGTATATTTATGTATGTATTGTACCTTCTTGTCGCGGTTTCGGGTTCTGCTCAGTCAGTAACAAAGCACCACGAAGCTGCTCACTCACCTCCCAGCCCCACGCCTGGCCACGTTGGGATGAGGAGAAAATACAAAGGCAGGCTTGTGGGTCGAGACAAGGACTGGGAGGGATCACTCCCCACTTATGGTCACGGGCAAAAGACAGGCTCAACTTGGGGAAGAAACAAAATCAATTTCATTTACTACAAATCAAAACAAAAACAAAACACAAGGGTATTAGGAAGGGAAACCAAACTTCAGAACATATCTCCCCACCCCTCCCGCCTTCCCGGCTCAGCTCCATTCCCAGTGCTTTCTACCTCCTCCCCCCGNTCCAACATGGGTCCTTTCCACGGGCTGCAGTTCCTCACAAACTTCCCTGGCGCGGGTCCTTTCCGCGGGCTGCTCTCCAGTCACACACTGCTCCAGCACGGGCTTTCCCATGGAGTCACGGCCATCTTCGGGAGCCTCCGCTCCACCGTTCACCTCCCTGGGCTGCAGGGGGACAGCCTGCCTTCTCACCACGGGCTGCAGAACCATCAGCATCCTCAGGCGCCCCTCCTCGCCTTCCTTCTTCACTGACTCCAGTATCTGCACAGGTGTTCCTCTCACATTTCCCCAACCCCCACACCGCTGGTTACCCTTCTTAAATATGTTCTCCCAGAGGCGCTGCCACCATCACTCCCCGTCTGGGCTGCACAGGCGGGTCTGACTCTTTGGCGCCAGGGGAGCTTCTAGCAGCTTCTTAAAGGAGCCACCTCTGCAGCCCCCTCCCCCACTACCAAAGAAAACCGCACCACACAAACCCATAACACCTCCTAAGCTCTTCTTACTAGCATGTCTCTAATTATGGAATTGTTATTCCTATGACATTTTAATTTGATTCCTTTTCAAGTTATAAGAAGAGTTCAGATGCAACTGAGGGATAAGAAAACAGCTTCTGATGTCAGTGTACTGCAAAAGAAAAGCAAAAAAAAACCCAGCTTAATATTTACGTTTCCTATACTGGTATTTACATCTATTAAAACATACATTTATTTGAATAAAAAGACCACTGAACATGTTTTTACTCACCAAAAAAATCCAGATAACAGGAATAGATAGAGGAAAATATAGTGCAGTAAGCTTACCCGAAATCCGGTAGCTTGTAACAAACAAGGAAAAAAAATCAGATTGGATCTTCTGTTTTAAGGCTAATTATGTGAATATATTTTCTCTGTGTTGCTGAACTCTCCACTCAGGAGTGCATGCTGGAGTACCAAACAAGCCGAAGTCATCCTGACTATCCCATTTTCCCTTTGGCCAGGAAGTCATACATCAATCCTGGAAGTTCTAGGAAATTTTAGAAATTGTATTTTTTAAATATAGTCCAACTGTTGATGATCAAACTGTTTTAACACTCCATAAAGTACATATCATATTTTGATTTTGATGTCACTAACATATTTACTAGTCTGTAGAAAATTTTGTATCTGTGCCAACACTAGCAGTTTGAGCTTTTAGTCTTGAAAAATAAAAAATGAAGGTCCATTTTTTCTAAAGATTACTGGTTTGTGGGGCATCATCTGAGCAGTTAGTTAATGTCTGTGTTTAGGCTGCTGAAGAAAGCCCAGGTGTCAGGTTATTGAGCATGTCTTAATAGCCTGTTCAAAAGCTATGCAAAGTTGAGCATCAAAACAGAAGACTTTATAAACACAAGTCACTTCTTTTTAAAAACTCAACTGAAAGTATAGACTGAGAAAACAACTTTAACAATGCTTAAACTTGTGGACTTTCCTACAAACTCATAGTATCCAAATATCCCTGAACTGTGAAACCCTAAAAACTCTATTATGAAGTTTAAACACATTCATGTTTTAATTTAACAAGATTATAGCATTCTCAAACAGAAAAATAAATGTCTTTTTTCATATTTGGAAAAGAGATCAAAATGCTTTTCCACTAAAATGAAAAATAAAAACAATAAATGTGATAGCTCTGTCACACACTAGTACAAAAGCATACAATGGATTTTCCCACTGTTTTCTCTTCACTGTGTTTTTGGTGAGCCAAAAATTCCAGGGAATTTTACATATGGTAAACTGATCTGATATGCATTATATAGATCCAGTTAAATATGCTTTACATATATGCTTTCAAGCTTAACATTAAAAAGATAAATTTAAAAATAACCCAATACTTTAAAAAAAACCCAACACCAATCCTTCTGGTTTTTTTTTTAATCCAGATCTTTGACTATCTTAAATTACTGCAGTTTAGTGGATTTCAAGAATCTATTGCATACTGATCTAGTTTTCTATTGTAAATAATTGTAAAGTTTTGCAGTTTTCCTCAGGTTAATCTTTCTACAGTCCTATGTTACTCTCTGTGTTTAAAGATAAACTTGCCTTTTTATGTTTTTAATGTATTATTAAACTCCCTGTGTCATACATTATACAATTACTCATTAAATTAACAAGCATATTAACAGTAAATTTAGTAAAGAACCATCACTTTTAGGAAAAATTTAAAAACTTTGTTTATCCAGTAAACTCTTTGGGTAAAGTATCCTTTCAGGAATCTTGACAGAAAAAGATAGTAAGTACACAAAATGGGATTTAGGCATAATTTGGGGTACCTATACGAATTGTGATATAATAACTTCAGCAGCTCATTTATTCTAGAAAGACTTTGTCTGAGTTGTTTTTTTACTGAAAAGTTATGTATTCCCATACAATTTGGTCCATCCATACCAAGAGCTTCTATGACCTGAGAAGACATATGCCTGCCCCTCTCCTGGGATTCAGTGAGACTGAGAAACTAAGCCTAGTAAAAACTGCAGCTGTATTTAGACTTCTCTTCCAGTACATGTCCTGGTTTATCTCGATATATCTGATTATCTGGACTGGGCAATTCATTAGAGTCCTAGCTCAGCTAGGACATACAAATCCAAGTCTAGTTTACTTGTGTCGTGGTTTCAGCTCAGTCGGTAACAAAGCACCACGAAGCCGCTCACTCACCCCCACCCCCTCGCCTGGCCACGTTGGAATGAGGAGAAAATACAAAGGCAGGCTCATGGGTCGAGACAAGGACTGCGAGGGATCACTCCCCACTTATGGTCATGGGCAAAAGACAGGCTCAACTTGGGGAAGAAACAAGATCAATTTCATTTACTAAAAATCAAAACAAAAACAAAACACAAGGGTATTAGGAAGGGAAACCAAACTTCAGAACATATCTCCCCACCCCTCCCGCCTTCCCGGCTCAGCTCCATTCCCGGTGCTTTCTACCTCCTCCCCCCGGCGGCGCAGGGGAACAGGGGATGGGGGTTGAGTCAGCTCGCCACACACCGTCGTTGCCGCTCCTTTCCTCAGGGGGAAGATTCCTCACTCGTTCCCTGCTACACCGTGGGGTCCCTCCCACGGGAGAAAAGTCCTTCACGAACTTCTCCAACGTGGTTACTTTCCGTGGGCTGCAGTTCCTCACAAACTTCCCTGGCGTGGGTCCTTTCCGTGGGCTTCAGTTCTTCCCGAATTTCCCTGGCATGGGTCCTTTCCGCGGGCTGCTCTCCCGTCTCACACTGCTTCAGCGCGGTTTTTACCATGGAGGCATGGCCATCTTCGGGAGCCTCCGCTCCACCGTTCACCTCCATGGGCTGCAGGGGGACAGCCTGCCTTCTCACCACGGGCTGCAGAGCCATCAGCCTCCTCAGGCGCCCCCTCCTCCCCCTCCTTCTTCACTGACTCCAGTATCGGCAGAGGTGTTCCTCTCACTTTTCCCAACCCCCACACTACTGGTCCTCCTTCTTATATATGTTCTCCCAGAGGAACTACCACCGTCACTCCCCTCCCAGAGGCGGGTCCGACATTTTGGAGTGTCTGACGTTTTGGGGCGGCGAATTTTCCAGCAGCTTCTTAAAGGGGCCACCACTGCAGCCCCCCTCCCCTGCCACCAAGGAAAACCGCACCACACAAACCCATAACAACTTGGAAAGCAATGGGTAAGACGTAGAAGAAACACTTTTTTGTTTAATGTGAAGTGAAAATGAGTCTTGGACTCCCACAGTCCCCAAGCACGAAAAACTCCCAGGCTCCCTAAATTGGTTACAACTTAGAGCTTATGATAAACCCTGTCCAAAAGCTGTGCTCTGACAAGGCCTAGCAAGAGCCCATCAACAGCAGACTCACAGCAAAACTGTTTGACTTGTTTTATTATTATTAAAATAATATGTTCTGAAAGTGCAAGGAACTCCAGATAGATTACTCTGTCCTGTTGATAACAGTGATACCTACCAGCCTCCGCATCAGGTTTGCTATCCTTCCTGAGGTTGCCAGTAGTTCTACTTCAAATTAGAATTATTACATGAACTTGAAAAAGTCCTGGGATCAAAACCTGATTCACAGGAGGCAACAGATGCTAATGACATTTGGACTGAAGTCAATGGGCAGTTCCCAAAAGGGCTAAAACAGAACTCAGAACGCCATTCTTATTTATCCTCTAAGTTTTGTTTTAGCTTTTTTCTATGTAAACATACATATGTAAGGCAAAAAGTATACAATGATGCTTTTTAAGACCTTACTAAATAAGATGAGAAATTTCTCATCACAATTTATTTTCTTTTAGTACTGCATCAATTTGAATAACTTATAATGGTTTGTTTGAATATTTAGCATTCTGAATATGGTACACAGATTTGCAAGGGTTTTGCTACAATCTAAAGAGGTAGTGGAACATATACCTCCATACCTGCATTTCAGATTTTCTCCAATAAACTCAGTTACAGGAACTTAATACAGGAATATTGAAACAGTGGTATCCCTCAACCCCTACATACCACCAGGTTGATTCACTATTTTCAGCTAGTGCTCATAATAGAAAAATTCTACTGGATAACTGCATTTACATAATCAAAATAAATGGCTGTGGTGAGGTAACTGCTCATGAAGGCTCAACCTTTTCTTACATCTACAGTGCCTTATGGAAGGTGAATAATCTTCCAGCCATTTTCTTTTTAAAGCAATGTTGCTCAGTAGCAAAGAAAAGAAAGTTTAAACGCATGTTATCTCACTCCACAAATAAAAGAAAGAATGTCCCCTGAGAGGTGCTACATCTAACTCTTGAGAATATAACCAGAAGCTGAGGGCAGCTTCACAATTACGTCTCATAACAATCACAGGAAATATACATTAAACTTTCAGTTTAGCTTTTAAAGGATTAAAGTAAAATCAGTAAACAGAGCTACCCATTTCCTCCATACCTAAAAATTTATTAACAAACACACACACTCAGTGTTTGTGACCTACATCTATAGACAAGGAGTTAACAATTTCCTCTGCTCCTTCTGCATCCAGCTTTCTTCATTTCAGGAGAAACACACAGCCCATATTGGTGTTAGAAATTGTTCATAGTAGGGCATTCTATATTGTTGGGTTGGCTTCAGTTCTCCAGTTTTCAACTGGCTTACTTACTTACCTAAAAGCAAAGTTTGTGTAAGCAGGACTACTTTCATGCTTGGCTTATTTTACTGCTAAATCTTGAGGCTTTGTTAAGCATACTGAACTTCTGATTAGCAGATGGGAATGGATTTACTCCATTGCCCACAGCTCACAATAAGCCAAGGAAGACAGCCAGTTCTATGTTAATCATATTACTATTGCTTCATTAATGTTCTTTTTATTTATAGTAAATGTGGAATGCATTTGCAATAAATATAGTTATTAAAAAGGGAATTATCATAAAATAAGAAGACTTCAAGTTTGCTGTATACAATTTTCTATTATTGTATTCTGAAGAACCATGATTTTAATCTACATTAAAAAATATTCTAAGTATTGTGTAGAGAAAAAAATAACTAAGGTCCCAGTTCAACAATCTGTTCCCTTCAGCAAAACATTTAAAAGCATTTGTTACTCATTAATTTGAATAGGTTTAAAACATGCTTAAATGTAATGGACCTAACCATGTAACAAATCAGTGGATTTAAAGCAATTTTATCTGCTGTATCTATTCTTTCCAGACAGACTCCTGAGCCTAACAGTAAGTGCCAAAAGCACTTACAGGATGATGTCAGCTTTGAGAGCTCCTTTTACATCTTCCTAAATCTAAGGTAGCAGGTACACTTTTTGTTCTAGCATCTTGCAATAAAATGAAGGTTTTTGGAGTGACCCAAATGAAGGAAGTTGGAGCCAGTGAATGCATATTGTATTAGCCTGAAGAGAGTTTATGATCTGGTTGAAGGAATTGCACTTCTCTGCAATGCACATGGGACTAAATGATTAAAATAATCTCTTTTGCCATAAAAGTCTAAAACTACTGGGGATTCAGCTTGCAATTTGACATGAAAGGTCAAACTTTGAATTATTTTTTTCTTTGATATCAATAGAAATTGAAATATTCACCTGTAAAAAAGTATAGGTTTCAAAGGACAGTATGTCTCTGGCATGACTTCGCACTTAACTAAGGCAACAAAAAAACATTTTTAAAGTTTTAGGCATTTTTGTTCTGTTTTGTTTTTTTCAAACATGCTGACCATAAGCAAGGGAGAGAAGGATACTAAAATTTCCTTTTTACAAAGTATAATTTGCTGAAATGGAAGGTTCAGATGCCCCTCTTTGTTAGACCCATCTTGAAACTCCCATCCCGTTTTAGCAATCTGTAGTATTACACACTAACAGAACTCAGTAGTAATTACAGAAAAAATAGACAATGTGAAACTCGGACCAAGGAACTGGTGGTGCAATGCAGAGGAGCAGAGTGGATAGAAGTGTTGGCAGAGCAACAGACTGAAGGGAGGCAGATTCCAAGTTGTACCAGTGAGTCTTATTACTTGTGTAAGATCCTAGGAATAGTAGCAAGTACTTTTTTTGTTTTATCACTCAAATTGCATTAGAAGAAAAGATTACTTCTAGATTTTCATACAATCTTGAAACAGAACTGTGTGAACAGGTTTTATAATACATTTTCTGTCTCTTCGCAATGCTCATACGGTATAAAGCTCCAGTTCTAGCTTATGTGTTTGCCCATAGCTATTCATTTATCTTCCTGTCTTGAAGTTTTGTCCTATGCTGTCATGATTTGTTGATGATGTTGCTCCAAAGTGAAAGCTAAGACAGTGTTTTCCCAGAAGAAAGGTGTCTTTCTAAAAGTAGGCTTAAATTTCCAAAATCTAGGGCAACTTTTGAGTCCATGAAGTTTGTACAATTTGTAATTTCTTTGAATTCTTTCTTCCATTCCTAAGTTTTTCTGAAAAAGACTGAATTTAACATCCGATTATGTTCCAAATTCTTACTAATAAAAGCTGTCTCCAGAATCATTTTTCTATTTAGAACAAGATAAGAGATATTAATCATAGTGAATGTAGTTTAATTGAATATTTAAGAAAAAAATATAATGAAAACCATTTAACTGAAGATCTACTGTGCTAATTATGCAACAAATCTTCAGAGATAGGTAAATTAACTGTTTAATTTGCTGATGAAATATTTGCTGTACAAGAAATGGGAAAAGTGAATGCTGCTTACTTAATTTTATTTGCTATAAATGTCCTATTACAAAAACAAATAAATGTGAAACATAAGAAAACAAAATATTAAGTGAAGATCATTACGTGTAACTTAAACTAAAGCACACTGGTATTGTGGATATTTTATGCAAAATCTTTGAAACAATAAATGCAATGCAACTGAATAAAAGAAAAATAAAAACTAGAAAAGGGAGTATAATGTGAAATAGATTCTTTAAATAGTCCTAATCTTTGTAAATGGAGAATAAAGCAAAAACAAAGATCTAACAAATTGCAGTACAGTGTAGCACTGTAAATTGAGACTATGGAATGAAGCAGGAAATATGAAAGGTATTGGTTTTTTTTTTCAAACTCAATTATTGCACAGTAATCTGATCTATATATTTTTTTATTTTCTTGATTAGTACGAAGACAACAACAATGGTTTAAGAGTTGTATTAGCTACAAGAATGTTATCTAACTAAAGATCATACTATCATCATGAGCAATCAAGGGCATAAGCAATCCAGGAGGTTCTTGTAGCTCATTGATGATAGATTCCTCCTCCAATGACTGAGAAGCCAGTGAGAAGCCAATGAGAAGAGATGCTCTGCTGGACCTCATATTCACCAACAAGGAGGGGATCATTGGAAATGTGAAGATCAAAGGCAACCTTGGCTGCAGTGACCATGAGATGGTGGAGATCAGGATCCTGAGGGCAGGGAAGAGGGTGAAAAGCAAGCTTACAACCCTGCACTTCAGGATAGCAGACTTTGGCCTCTTCAAAGATCTGCTCATAAGAGTTCCCCTGGAGGGAAGAGGGGCCCATGAAAGCTGAGTAATATTCAAGGATCATGTCCTCCAAGCTCAAAAGTAGCCAGGCAAAAAAGAAGTCAGGCAAAAGTACCGGCAAGCCTGCATGGATGAAGAAACTCAAACATGAAAAGGAAGCCTACAGAGAGTGGAAGCAAGGACATGTAACCTGGGATGAATACAGAAACATTGACCAAACATCCAGGGATTAAGTTAGGAAAGCTAAAGCCCAAATGGAATTGAATGGCCAGGGATGTCAAAGAAAATGAGAAGGGCTTCTATAAGTACAGAGGAGACAAAAGGAAGACTAAGGAAAAATGTGGGCCCACTCCTCAATGAGATGGAAAAGGCTGAGGTACTAGATGCCTTCTTTGCCTCAGTCTTTACTAGCAGCACTGGCCTTCGGGATCCAAGGTCCCAGAGACCAGGGAGAAAGCCTGGAGCAAGGAAAGATATATCCTTGGTGGAAGAAGATCAGATCAGGGAATACTTAAACAAACTGGACATACATAAGTCCATGGGCCCTGATAGGGCAACTGTGAGAAGTGCCTGAAGACTCGAGAAAAGAAAATGTCACCCCCGTCTTCAAGAAGGACAAGAAGGATAATGCAGGGAACTATAGGCTGGTCAGCCTCAACTCAATCCCAGGGAAGGTGATGGAGCAGCTATTCCTGGAAACAATTTACAGACACATAATGGACAAGAAAATCATCAAGGTGGTCAGCATGGCTTCACCAAGAGGAATCATGCTTGATCAACTTGATAAACTACTATGATGAAATGACTGGCTTGGTACATGAGGGCAGAGTAGTGGATATTCATAGAATCATAGTATCATAGAATGGTTTGGGTTGAAAGGGACCTTAAAGATCATCTAGTTCCAACCTGCCCTGCCATGGGCCGGGACACTAGACCAGGTTGCTCAAAGCCCCATCCCACCTGCCTTGAACACTTCCAGGGAGGGGGCATCCACAGCTTCACTGGGCAACCTGTTCCAGTGCTCCCCTACCCTCACAGTAAAAAATTTCTTCCTCACATCTAAACTACCCTCTTTCAGTTTAAAACCATTACCCCTCATCCTATTACTACACCCCCTGATAAAGAGTCCCTCCCCATCTTTCCTGTAAACCCCCTTTAAGTACTGGAAGGCTGCTATAAGGTCTCCTTAGAACCTCCTCCTCTCCAGGCTAAGCTATCCCAACTCTTTCAGCCTGTTCTCATAGGAGAGCTGCTCCAGCCCCCATCTCTGTGGCCCTCCTCTGGACTTGCTTGAGCAGGTCCATGTCTTTCTTGTACAGGAGTACCCCAGGACTGGATACAGTACTTCAGGCAGCATCTCACAAGAGTGAAGTAGAGGGGGAGAATCGCCTCCCTTGGCCTGCTAGTCATACTTCTTTTGAAGCAGCCCAGGGTACGACTGGCTTTCTGGGCTGCGAGTGCACATTGTTGGCTCATATTCAGTTTTTCATCCACCAATAACCCCCAAGTTCTCCTCTGCAGGGCTGCTCCCAATCCACCCATTGCCTAGCCTGAATCCATGTTTGGGATTGCTATGACCCAGGTGCAGGACCTTGCACTTGCCTTGTTGAACTCCATGAGGCTCACATGGGCCCACCTCTCAAGCCTGTAAAGGCCCCTCTGGATGGCATACCTTTCCTCTGAGCGGTATGGTATCAACTACACCACTCAGGTTGGTGTCATCTGCAAACTGGTCCCAATCTGGACCCCTGAGGGACACCACTCATCACTGATCTCCACCCAGACATTGAGATATTGACCACAACGCTTTGAGTGTGACCATCCAGCCAATTCCTTATCCACTGAGAGGTCCATCCATCAAATCCATACCTCTCCAATTTAGAGACAAGGATCTTGTGCAGGACAGTGTCAAATGCAGGTAGATGATATCAGTCTCTCTTCCCTTATCCATCAATGCTGTAACCCCATTGTAGAAGGCCACCAAATTTTTCAGGCACGATTTGCCCTTAATGAAGCCATGTTGGCTGTCACGAACCACCTCGCTGTTTTCCATGTGCTTTTACATGGTCTCCAGGAGGATCTGCTCCATGGTCTTGCCAGGCACAGAGGTGAGACTGGCCAGCCTGTAGTTCCCTGGGTCTTCCTTTTTTCCCTTTTTAAAAATGGGAGTTATGTTTTGCCTTTAGTCTACATGAACTTCACTAAGGTTTTCAACACTGTCTCCCTCATAGACAAGATGTTAATGGTGAGGTGGTCTGAAAACTGGTGGAATGACCAGGCCCAGAGGGTGGTTATGAGCAGAACAAAGTCTAGCTGGGGGCTAGTGACTAGTGGGGTACCCTAGGGATCAATAAGGGGTCCAGTCCTGTTTAGCATCTTCATTAATGATCTAGATGATGGAGAAGAGTGTACCCTCAGAAGATTTGCAGAAGACATCAAACTGGTAGTAGTGGCTGACACACCACAGGGTCGTGATGCCGTCTAGAGGTACCTTGATAGGCTGAAGAAATGGATTGACAGGAACCTCATGAAGATCAGCAAGGGGAAGTACAAAGTCCTGTAACCTGGGAAGGAACAATTCCATGCACCAATATACGCTGGGGGCCATCCAGCTGAGAAGCAATTCGGCAGAAAAGGAGCTGGGAGCCCTGGAGGACACCAGGTTGAACATCAGCCAGCAATGTGTTCTTGTGGTGAAGAAGGCTAATAGTATCCTGGGCTGCATTAGGAGGAGTGTTGCCAGGAGGTTGACGGAAGTCATCCTTCTCCTCTACTCAGAACTGGTTAAGCCACACCTGGAGTCCTGTGTCCAGTTCTGGGACTCTCAGTACAAGAGACTTACAGACTTACAGGCTCTTCAGTGCAAGAGAGATATGGAGAGACTCTAACAAAGTCCCACAGGATGTTTAAGGGACTGGAGGACCTCACATATGAGGAAAGGCTGAGAGAGTTGGGACTGTTTAGCCTAGAGAAGAGAAGGCTTGGGGGATCTCATCAACATGTACAAATATTGGAAGGAAGGGTGCAAAGAGGATGAAGTCAGGGTCTTTTCAGTCATTCCCAGTGACAGGACCATAGGTAACAGGCACAAGCTGAAACACAGGAAATTCCTTCTGAACATCAAGAAACACTTTCTTGCTGTGGGGGTGATGAACACTGGCACAGGTTGCCCAGGGAGGTTGTGGACTTTCCCTCCCTGCAGATATTCAAGAACCATCTAGACACAGTCCTGGGCAGCTGCCGCTAGGTGGCTCATCTTGAGCATGGAGGTTGTACCAGATGACCTCCATAGGCTCCTTTCCAACCTCAATCACTCTGAGATGATACATGAGATGTATAAACAACCAATATAAACTTCTAATAAAGCAAGTAGCTTTGAAAGTCTGAGATCTCAGTATTCAAATACAGAATAGCTTTAAGTTTCTCCTCCCTTACTTGATTAGGGAGAATTAAGAATAAACAAACAGAAATTTAAACATTTCCATGTCAGAATAATACTTTTAAGAATATTTTCTCGACTTGGATATTTTCCAGAACTGGCAACCTAAATCTGATATTCAAAAAAACAGTGAAATACAAATTCCAGCAGCATGTATCCAGATTCTGTACTCTGTGCACTTCAAGGCTTAAATTCCTCAGAAAGCCAGACCATAAACCCCACTATTTTTACGAGAGAACTCCCTGAAAGTAAATTCCATCTTGTAAGTGCAAATTACAGGCTGACGGGGGCAGAACATACCTGAAATTTCAGTCTCCCAGGAGACTAGTCTGTCCAGTAACCTGGAAGTAAATTTATGTGAAACACACTTCATTTCCTGATCCTGTGGGCTATTAGGGAGAAGGCTACATAAATAGTAGGACTGAAGCTTATTGTTTAGGGCATGCAGTGGGAATGGAAACTTCTTGCATTTTGTTTTTCTCAAACCTATTCCATAAAAGACTATTTTGTAAACAAATACAAATAGTCATAGGAACCATGACTCCTGACATATGATCTGGGTGTTTGTTATGTTCTCTCACACATCCTCCAGGTGGGACTCTCCAGAAATGTAGACTTTGCTTTGTCTTTGTTATGGGTTTGTGTGGCGCGGTTTTCCCTTGGTGGCAGGGGAGGGGGGCTACAGAGGCGGCCCCTTTAAGAAGTTGCTGGAAGAATTCGCTGCCCCAAAATGTCGGACCCGCGCGCCAAAATGTCGGACCCGCCTCCAGGCGGGGAGTGACGGTGGCAGCGCCTCTGGGAAACATATTTAAGAAGGGGAACCGGTAGTGTGGGGGGGAAACCTGAGAGGAACATCGCTGCCGACACTGGAATCATGGAAGTGGAGGGGGAGGAGGAGGAGCCTGAGGAGGCTGATGGCCCTGCAGCCCAGGGGGGTGAACGGTGGAGCGGAAGCTCCCGAAGATGGCCGTAACCCCATGGTAAAAACCGCGCTGAAGCAGCATGAGACAGGAGAGCAGCCCGCGAAGAAAAAGACCCGCGCCAGGGAAGTTTGTGAGGAACTGAAGCCCGCGGAAAAGGACCCGCGCCAGGGAAGTTTGTGAGGAACTGAAGCCCGCGGAAAAGGACCCGCGCCAGGGAAGTTTGTGAGGAACTGAAGCCCGCGGAAAAGGACCCGCGCCAGGGAAGTTTGTGAGGAACTGAAGCCCGCGGAAAAGGACCCGCGCCAGGGAAGTTTGTGAGGAACTGAAGCCCGCGGAAAAGGACCCGCGCCAGGGAAGTTTGTGAGGAACTGAAGCCCGCGGAAAAGGACCCGCGCCAGGGAAGTTTGTGAGGAACTGAAGCCCGCGGAAAAGGACCCGCGCCAGGGAAGTTTGTGAGGAACTGAAGCCCGCGGAAAAGGACCCGCGCCAGGGAAGTTTGTGAGGAACTGAAGCCCGCGGAAAAGGACCCGCGCCAGGGAAGTTTGTGAGGAACTGAAGCCCGCGGAAAAGGACCCGCGCCAGGGAAGTTTGTGAGGAACTGAAGCCCGCGGAAAAGGACCCGCGCCAGGGAAGTTTGTGAGGAACTGAAGCCCGCGGAAAAGGAACCACGTTGGAGCAGGGAACGAGAGAGGAATCTTCCCCCTGAGGAAAGAAGCGGCAACGACGATGTGTGGCGAGCTGACTCAACCCCCATCCCCGATTCCCCTGCGCCGCCGGGGGGAGGAGGTAGACAGCATCGGTAGTGAACTGAGCCGGGAAGGCGGGAGGGGTGGGGGGAGGTTGTTCTGATGTTTGGTTTCCCTTCCTAATACCCTTGTGTTTTGTTTCTGTTTTGATTTGTAGTAAATTAAATTGATTTTGTTTCTTCCCCAAGTTGAGCCTGTCTTTTGCCCGTGACCATAAGTGGGGAGTGATCCCTCCCAGTCCTTGTCTCGACCCACAAGCCTGCCTTTTGTTTGTTTTTTTTTTTCTCCTCATCCCAACGTAGCCAGGCGAGGGGGTGGGGGGTGAGTGAGCGGCTTCGTGGTGCTTTGTTACCGACTGAGCTGACCTGAAACCACGACAGTCTTGTATTACTAAGCCCCTCAAATGAGGCAGTCCAGAGCTCTGTGCCAAGCCCATCTGGTTGGGAATGTTCCAAGAAGACACAGAAGCAGAACACAGATAAACATCTCTAGGTTTTTAAAGTTTAACAGGCAGGTACACAATTCTTTGTAGCTGGGCATGGGTTGAATGGGTTTGGCATAACTGAGAGTGGGGCAGGGTAATTGAGACTGATTTCTGTGTTCCTAGTTAATCACGGTAG
Source organism: Pandion haliaetus (assembly GCA_013401275.1). Taxonomy (NCBI): domain Eukaryota; kingdom Metazoa; phylum Chordata; class Aves; order Accipitriformes; family Pandionidae; genus Pandion; species Pandion haliaetus. The sequence goes on along the minus strand of VYZV01032191.1, from coordinate 33,616 downwards.
ATTTAGGTGCCTGAAGTCTACTTAATTGTAGTTTCCATTTTTTTATTAGTGACATCTTGAGGGTGTTTTTTGGTTTGTGTTTTTTGGGGGCATGGAGTGATCCACCCATCATTTGGTTGCTAAAGCTTGAGTGAGAATATTGTGTTTAAATGTCTACGAAACTTAATTACAGCAGCTTAAACAAAAGTTTAATGGGGGAAGTTATTTAAGCAAGTTTGTGTTAGTCTTCATGCATGTAAGAAAGCGCAATCAAATGATGACTATGCAAGGAAAAATCAAAGATGTAAGTCTCAATTATTTAAATGTGTACTTTTTTTATACTAAGCTAGATATAATTGTGTCCCTTACCAAAAGCCACTATTTATATCATTTATATTTATAGAGAACTGAATTTTTAAACTCTTTTTAATATTGGACTTAAGTGGATTTAAATGATTATTTGGATAGCTGCCATTAGACCTTTAGTTAACTGGCATCTTGATCATTGTTAAATAACATAAAAAATGCCTGTTCAGAAAACCCAAATAAATTTTAGTAGTATAACATCGTAGATTCAGCATTTTTAACAGAAAGAACGCTTCAGGAGGTACAAGCATAATTAAAAGTTCCTTGTTAAACTTCTGGATCATTGTTTCCAAGTAACTGTTTTAGAAATTTACATTTATAGTTCTACATAGAGAAGACTACAAGTTCCTTGATATTATTCTGAAAATTAACACAAAAATAGGAAACAGCTTGATCAGTTTGATGTTTGGGCTAGCCACTGCATGAAATTAACTTAAGTATTTCAAAGATAGTAAAGCTGTATACTCTCATCATGTTTGTCAGAAGTTAGCTTTCTAGCTTAATGCCTGCTCATACTCAATTTAATCAAGACATTAAAAATTTCTCTAGGGTGTCTTTTTGCTGTGCTCATGGTATCAGGTACTTCTTGGCCAAAAGTTATGAATTTACTAAACAGTAACACCATTGCAAAAATGCATATGCAATATTCATTTGATCCACGTAGCACAATTCAGAGAGACTCATAGGTAGATTTAATCTTAAGTGATGAAAACTTAAATGATATCTAGTCACGTCTTCGCATATGCAGTTCAAGGAAGTTGTGTATGTGTGTGTATGTGTGTATACTTGAAGGCAAAGGAAGTTTTGCAGGTTTTTTTCTGGGAATTTGGTAGCATTTCATTAGGATTTTTCACTAACCAATTAATCATCCACTTTTCATGAGATCTTAAAGTCTTGTTTGCAAAGCTTAAGGCATATGAAGTGTCTTAGTATTTGTCTTAAAATCTGATCAGACTTTGCTCATACTTATATAGGCACGAAAAATAATATTTGTGACATTTTCTATTGATATTAACAACTGCATTTGTGGCTGTTCAAACCATACAGTTTACAAATAGTATGGTGTATAAATGGATTTTTATTCATCTTTATCTGTTTTCTACAGCAGGCTGATGTCATCCCATCATTTAATCCGCTTCTTCAAAGAAAACATCCTTCTTTGCTGAAATACATAGAAGTTCAGTTTCTCTGGCTACAAGAAAACTAACTGTTTATTTTCTTCAACATTTAGGAAGTCACAGAGCTTTTTTCACATATCTTTGGTTTTATAGTGTCTTTTTCTATTTATTTTTCTTATAGCTCTGTTTTAATGTATCAACTCTTTGTATTAATGGGGAATACAAAATAAATTTTTAGAAGTCAGTTACATCTGGCTACTGGTTGTCTTTGTTATTATCAGCCAAGATAACTAAAACCCTTAGAAGAAAAGCAGAAGTCTTATCACAAGTTGGTTATACCTAGGAAAGGAACAAAAAGGATTCTTCATCCAGTATGCAAGATGATCCTCATTCCCTTTAACACAAACCAAGAAGAAAAAAAGGAAGAGAAAAAAAAAATTGTGATCTGGATTGTATAGCTCATTTTACTTCTCTGATTTTACTGAAGTAAGCTTGGCACCCAGGACTGTGGAAATCTTTAGTTCTCAGAAGGAGAGCAGTTACCTTGCATATGGAACAGCATAGCATAACAACAGCTCTCATGGTCCGTTAACAGTTTATCCTGTATGGGCAATCATTATTAAGCTGTAGTCTTTACTAGACTTCTTTCTTTAACAAACTTTTGGTTTAGACTATTTTACATAGTAATGATCTCTCATTTGTTAGCTAGTATCTCAACATCTTAAAGAATTTTTTTTATTATTATTCTTTTATTTTTTTAAGAAATGTAAAGGTTTCTGTGATGTTAAGTTTATTCCTTCATCGATTACTTAGTTTTTTACTTATATAGATTCAACTGAGTTTGCAAAATTTAGAATTAATTTAGCATTTTTCTTTTAAGAGAGATTAGTTTAGGAGAACGTCAATGCAATAAAATGTAGCAGGCAGTTGGGACACATTGCAAGTAAATTACATCTTTCCTCTCAGGCTTGTTTGCTCCTCATGATATAACTCATGAAGTTTTACTTCTGGAAAAAAAAAAAACATCAAAGAAAGTGCCTGCAAACTCTATGCAGGACTCCTAGGAGAAATCAGGACTCATTCCATGGTACGATACAGCAGAGTTTCACTGAATTCTGTAGGTTTAGGATAGACACCCATTCCACTCACCCCAAAATTAGGAGATGTCATTTTTCAACAACGGTTAAGAACACACTTACAAGGTGTCTTACAGTTACAATGACTGATCTCAAAATAGAAATACCAGTAGCAAACTGTTTCTCAATATGGTACAAAGAACAAGCAGAATGTATACTTTCACTTAATATTGACAGGTTTCATAAGATCATAGGGATAATTTGTGAAGTAAAGTATATAGGAGAATATTTCAGATAAATAATTCTAATCATCCATCTATTTGTTTAGCAGTCTTGTGGGGTTTGATCACAGCTGTGTGTTGAAGGAAGCAGAAAGCAACTCCATCCCTATGAAGTTTAGATCCCAATCCACAAATTTTACAGGACAAGTTTAAGCATATGAATAAGTTTAGAGTGATTAACCCATGTGTTTTGATGCTCTGAAGTCTTAAAAATGTTTTCATCTAAATTATTCTTTTTTCAAGAGATATACTCCCACTATTTACTTATTTTTTTTTTTTAATGATGCTTTTCAATGCCTTTGAGTTAAACTATTTAAAAGAATCATGCATGAAGTGAAAGTCAACTAGTCTTCCACATACAATGCAGCTGATGGAGAATCACCCTACCTCACACTTTGGTAACTCAGTTTTTGGTATACTTCACTCATTTTAAAGATACACCAGAGAACAATGTTATTTTAATACCACCATATCTTTGCAAGAGTTGATAAATTCCAGAAGTTATTATTTTGCTGACACTGTTCTTTTTCAGTATCATTTTCCAGCTGCTTTTCCTTCAGTAATTTTACTAAGCAATTTTTTAAAATGCACTCCAAGCAAACATGTGATGCTTAGCTTGCTAAAAGAAGAAAATTAACATATTCCTGAAATATTGAAAAGGTATAGCTTTATTTTTTTTTTTTTGCAAAGGGAGGAGATGAAAGAAGGAAATAAATCATTTATTACTTGCCATAATGTATCAAAATTATCTGCCTTTTTAAGTAGTTCTTTGGTCTATAAATCCATGTTTATAAGAAATACTCCTGAAGGACCTCTAAGGATGGACTGTTATGCTAGTTTTCTGTAAATTCTGAGGAAATTGCTAAATTCTGAGACAGTACATAGATTACTCAAGACAAAAAAAAAATACTGGTAAAGGTAAGATTGTTGAAATAAAAATTTGAGGTTTCAAGAGGAAAAACACTGTAGAGAAGATGTATAGAATTCTAATGGAGGAGGGAATAATTTCAATACAAAAGCAGAGAAGCATCAGAGATGATCTCCATTTCAAGGTGAAGCAGATACTGAATTTTTACCACCTGAGCAATGACTGCCTAGCTGACAAAGATACATTGGATGCCTTATCGGGAATGTTGAACATACTAATGCTTAGCATAGTAGATTGTTAACCTCGGTTATCTGTGTGTATCAGAAAATAAATAATTACTTTGTACTTTGAAATTGTGTTTACTCTGCCTGCAGTGTGTCTTTGTGAATGGTAAAAGTTGCCCAAACAGTGGCACACAGAAGGAGGGTTATACTGCGAAAACTGGAGAAGGCAGATGTAGCATCAACAAAGGAAGAGGGCAAGAGATGTCTGGAGAGGCTTGCTGAGTTTGGTGCCTTTGTTAAGAAGAGAGAGCTGGTGGTACTGATTATATTATTCTCCTGTTCCCAGCAGAAGTCTGTGTATTTTCATACACCCAAACTCCTCTTTCAGCCGTGGCAATCAGAACAAGCTCTATGACTGAATCCCTAGCAAGAAAGATAGCAGTGAGTGTTTTGTTGAATTCAGTAAACTCTTTTCATAGAAAACTACATATTTTGCCTATAATTAGTGTTATCTACAGATAAAGGTGTATTTATATTATCCTAGGGTAAGTGTTTGCAGGATCACAATCTATGTTAGCAATTAGTAATAAAATTTTGTGAAAACTAATAGACTTTCTGCAAGCATTAAAAGTCTTGTTGCTGTTGTAAGAAATTGATATACATCCCACACTAAGGAATCATCATTGGCTTGAAAAAGTAGTTTCAGTGCTAGATTCAGAATGAAATGTGGAAAGATAAGAGGCAATGCCTTTTAACATGGCCTAAGGTTTATCTCTCTCAAGTTGAGCATGGAAAAGATTGCTATCAGAAAAGAGAACAGCTTGCATAAAGGAATAGCTGTAAGGCAAAGAGTCAGGGAAACAGAAAAGGAATAGCTCTTTGAGGAACCTTTACACAGTCTGGCTTATGAAAAAAAATAATCACTGAAAATAGAAGTTGAAATAATTTTTTTTTTTTCTTTTTGTATTAGCATACTGGAATTGCTTCTATTTGAGAGCAAAGTAGTTTTTTAATGCTTCCATTACAAAATCAGGGGATTATAGCTGCCAACAATCTGAAAGAAGTGTTGATGGTGTATCACATGATATAAGAAGGCTCATATTAGCTTTGATAAAATGTTTTTTTGTATATTAACAGTTCTAATTATTATTTGTTTCATCTTTTTTTGATGTGCATACTAACAGAGCTATTTGCACTCAATGAAGTTGCATGAAGTCTAGTAAATTGTCATTCAATTACATTTTTGCTTTACATATTATTCCCATAATATCATTTCTTTTATATGATGATAAGTTTGTTGTTGACTTGGACTTATACTCTTATTTCCAGTAGAGCGAATAATCAGTAAATGGGCAAAACCCCACCCTTACATTACTATGAATGACTTTCCAAACCAACTAGAGTGGGAAGAATAAGAACCATTTTACTTAATTCACTAATGGTCACACTAAGAGTCTCAAATTTGGTGGAATTAGGGCTCTTTTTAAATATTAAAAATAAATAAATATCTGTCATTTATAATACAAAGTAGACCAAGAAAAGAATCCAACTGAGCTAAATGAGGTTATTTTGTTTGGGGTTTTTTTTTCCTAGCTGGGACACAACAGAAATAGATACTCTGAGAACTGTTCTGGTGTTACTCAATCCTGTGTTCTGAAAGATTCAGAAAAAGGAAGTATCTTTTTTTCTCTGAACCAGTCATCAACATACAAAGATAATAATTCATCTGCTCAAGAACTTTCCATCTTAAGAGTAGAAAATGTTGATTACCTTTAGTAAATAAACTTCATAGTATTTTTTGGTTAAATACCAAAATATCTATGTGCTCAGATATTATGTAATAATTTCATATAGGTATGAGCTTACAACTGAAGATAAAAAGTAGAAGGTACTTAAAGCAATTTATCTGGATTTTGTATACCTTAATTGAGACAGAGGATCTGTGCAAATCTCAGAATTTCATGTCGAAAGTGTCAGTAATTTTTGTTGTCTCTACATTAGAAAGTCTGAAGAGTTCTTTAAACATTTTAATGGTGAGAAGAGAATAATAGAGAGAATTAAAATTGCAATAGTGGAACAGTTCTTTCATCTCTTTATGCTGCACGTTTGTAAGTTCTTATTTCTGGGGATATATCACCTCCTGATTAACATTTAAGGAAGATACGGTACATTTTAAAATAAGGTTTAAGTGTATTTTGTAAACAAACTTAACAACTAGCAAAACTACATTTATGGAAAATCTGTGAATAAACCTCACTAATCAGTAATATCACTATCTATCCAGTACATATGTAGTAATAGATACCCCACTTATTCAAGTGAAGTGTAAGTAATTCTTTCCCTGACAGGTTATATTCTCAATTACATAAATCTAGACTCTTGCATTTTAATGTCTAATGGATGCACTTTGTGTTACAAATCATAAATCTTATCTTTTTTACAAAGGACCTTCACAGATCTTTAACCATTATTTGTCTGCATGTTCTCAGATTGTTTTTATTTTAATCTTTATACACAATTCTGAAGAATCATGTTGAAGTCCATTCCAAACACCAGCAATAGAAAATATACCCCAAATATTATTCTTGTGCAGATATACTGAACTGTCACTCAATATCCTAAAGAAGACCTGAACTATATTCAAGAAGCATAACTCTTTCAAAACAACAAAACTAATAGAAATAATAATAATTAAAAAAACCTGACTGATGAGGCAATTAGCTCACCAGCTACAGTTTGTACCCACTAGTAGTCAGCTCTGCTATTATTATGGACTCTGTTACAGGTCTGAACATTTCTCCTCTGTTGGCAGAAATCATAACTTTATGAAAAATTGTGACTAGGAGTGAGGATCTCTCTCTTGCAGCTATAAATTTCCACTAGGCAAAGAGTTAGTATGTGAGGATGATTGCATTTTTCAGTACAAGGTATAATAATACATTAAAGACCATACCGAAAGATTAGTAAGATGCAGAAAGAGTAAAAGCAGCATACAAATATTAACCATAGAGTTGCCAATTTGTTAAACTGTATAAAGAATTTGTCGCAAATGATATTTTGTTACATGGCTTTGGTTTAGCAGCAATTTAGGATTTATTAATATTTTTGAGATAGATCAAAAGATTAGGTTGTATAATTTTAACGCTACTTAATCATCAGCCAATTTAACAGAGTGATTCCATAGAATTTGACACCATCAAATTTGCGACTTAAAGAATCAAAAATGGCAAGGATCACCCAAAACTTACAGCAGGGTTGCACAAACAGTGGAGGTTAAATCAAATCGCACACATGCACAGAGAAAACTGTTCTGAACCAGACAGGAAAAATAGTTCTGAACCATATCACACAGAGACAAATAGTTCTGAACCAAACAACAAATGCACATGCACAGATACAACAGTTCTCAACAAAATTTTACACCACAACCACCGCCCCCCCCCCC
>VYZV01032191.1:11589-26217 GCA_013401275.1 Pandion haliaetus | reverse complement strand
CCCCCCCAGGTTAACCTATGTGTAAAATTTCCCTTTCATGAGTTTCATGAATTACTCACTTTTTTGTGCCAACATTCATCAATGGACGGTCAGTGAACCTCACGAAACCAGGCCTTTAAGTCCTCATGAAATTGTCAATGGATGATCTTTCAATCCTCCCAAAACCTACCCTGAGAGGCATGCTGGCTCAAGGGGGAGACACTGGGTCCCACAGCCTGCTGCGGTCCCAGAGACTTAAAATGTCTCTCCTTGAATGACTATTTATAGGACCTGGAGATGATTGGCTTTGGTCATTATTTTACATTCTGGCCACAGGCATTCTGATGTACAATTCAGGCAGCAGATGGCCCAGGTGTGGCCAAAGAGTGCCTGACACCCTGTCGTGGTTTAACCCCAGCCAGCAACTAAGCACCACACAGCCCCTCACTCAGTCCCCCTCACCCAGTGGGATGGGAGAGAAAATCAGGAGGAAAAAGGTAAAACTTGTGGGTTTTGGTAAGAACAACTTCATAGAACAGAAAGGAAGAAACTAATAAGGATAATAATAACAATAATAAAATGACAATAATAATAAAAGGATTGGAATATACAAAACAAGTGATGCACAATGCAATTTTTCACCACCCTCCGACCGATGCCCAGTTAGTTCCCAAGCATTGATCCCCCCAGGCCAACTACCCCCAGTTTATATACCGGGCATGACATCACGTGGTATGGATACCCCTTTGGCCAATTTGGGTCAGCTATCCTGGCTGTGTCCCCCCCCCAGCTTCTTGTGCCCCTCCAGCCTTCTTGCTGGCTGGGCAGGAGAAGCTGAAAAATCCTTGACTTTGTCTAAACATTACTTAGCAACAACTGAAAACATCAGTGTTATCAACATTCTTCTCATACTGAATCCAAAACATAACACTATACCAGCTACTAGAAAGAAAATCAACTCCATTTATCTCAGCCAAAACCAGGACACACCTCAAAGTCACTGCAGTTGTAATCAAGATAACAGCATAATGGGAGGTTTTCCCAAAGGATGCAAGGCTTATGCCATGATCTCAGCGTTGCCCGGGGGGCTGCACCACCACATAAGTATTGTCCAGAGCACTTTCAATATGACCCCATAATTTATACAGGCAAAGCCCAAAAGATCGCAATGAATTTAATTCTTCAGCTTCTTTCCCGTGTGTTTGCAGTCTTAGTTAAGTTCTACCCTTTGCTTTGCTGAAAAAGTTTCCGTTTTGTACTTGGTATCACAAACTACTGGCTGTGTTTCTTCTTTCAGGGGGAGTTTGTTAATAGATTAGATGGTATACTTATGAACATTTCAGCAAATATTATGAACCCTATTTGGAGACAATTGTGTTTTCTTTCTGCTCACAATGCACAGGCATTTTGTAAAGACAGAAGACTGGAATAAATGGCTACAGTAAACTTCTACATTAAGCAGATACCCTCTTATTTCTAGTTGTCACTTTTCATGCGATGGTGAAGGAATAAAGATCAAGTGGATCTGAAAGTAAGTAACCACAACCCAACATTTGTATCTAGTTTTCTCAATATTTATGGGAAAACAAACCAGATCTGATCTAAAGTAAAGCTGTCTCTTCCCCTATTCGCTTAATATTGGGAAAAAACTCATCTGAGACTCTCAGTCTTGTGGAATGGTTTAATACAATGTCACAACCCGGGCTGGACAGACCAGGGAGGGGTCATGGTGAGTTCGGAATTCCTTCGGGCTAAATTAAAGTGAAATGACACCAAAGGATCGGTTGAATGTTTCATTTAGGGCAGAAGCAGCCTGAACTTGGGAGGCGTTAAGAGCAGGTGGGGGGGTTTCTCACAGAACGTAATTTTTTTTGACTGAGTGTTGTGATGGTGATTTAATCTTCAGGTTATTGTAACTATTCAAGTCACTAATACCACATTCCTTAAAATTATGATGCCAGAAAATACTATTTAATTGAAGTGTATATGCATAATGAATTAGAGTTTTCTACAATGCTAATTAGAAATCCTGTCATGCTACTATATTAATCAGAGGCATGGTCTTGAGAAATGGATCTCAAATGTATTGATTACCTGATATCAGAATTCATAAAATTTAAAGGTACAATAAAAATACTAACATTCTTTTTATGTTACTCTACTGTCACTCAAATGAAATTTTCCTCAGATATGTAGGGTGAGATATATGGTCATGTACTGTAACAGGGTTTTTTTTTCCCACCGGAAAGCACAGCGTAGTCAAATATTTGCAAATGTGCATTGCTTACTTTGAAACATTACTGGAAATAATTGGTATTTAGATAAAAATAAGAAATAGTTGGGAGCATATTGATGTAAAAATTGCTGCTTTTGATACTGTGCTATTTTTGACCATTCTTTAAAAATTATGTATGAGATCTATTTTTACACTTTCCGTTGAATTATCAAAAAATCATATTCTTCTGAATTTGAAAGATAATAAGGACTATGAACTATAGAGGAGGCAAGATGTAACAGTCTTTTATTTTTTCCTGCTGTCAAATGAAGGCAATTTTGAGGGCAATAACTTCTTAAAGACATATTTAACAACCCCAATAGCAGAAGAGTCCACAAAAACATGTATCATGGAAATAACAAATAAATAATAGCACTGTATGTATCAGAAAACAAAGAACATAGGTATTTGAATTGGTAAATGCAGAAGAAAATATTTCAAATCACTTGTATAGAAAATGATCGTAGGATAAAGGACATTCATGACTCAATAGTAAGACTCAACATGTAAGATTAAAGTTGATGTCAGGAACTCAGCACAGGTAGAAGTTCTTGTGAATTATTATTTTATCACACACTAAAGTGTGTAGTCATGTAAACATGTAAGTAGTTCATATCCTTTGCCCACCTCACCTCCTTTAAAAATCCTCTGAAAGGAATCCTCTAAAGAAAAAGAAATAGGCAGCTGTATAGGGTCTGGTTGAGATGGAAGTAATTCTCCCCATAGCAGCCCTTGCAGTGCTGTGCTCTGCATTGGTAGCTGGAAAGGTGTTGATAACACACCGGTGTTTTGGCTACTGTTGAGCAGTGCTGGCACAGTATCAAGGCTGGCTCTCTAACATTTTTGCTCCCCTCAATGGCAGGCTGGGGCTGCGCAAGATCATGGGAGGGGACATAGCCAGCACAGCTGACCCAAACTAACCAAACAGATATTCCATACCATATGACATCAGCTCAGCTATAAAAGCTAAGTAAAGGGAGATGGAAGGGGAGGCATTTTCATCTTCCGGAGCAACCACTACACGTACTGAAGCCCTGCTTCCCAGGCAGTGGCCAGACATCGCCTGCTGATGGGAAGTAGAGAATAACATCATTTGTTTTCCTTTGCTTTTGAGTGCACGTCCTTTGCTTTCACTTTATTAAACTGTCCTTATCTTGACGCATGAGCCTTTTGTTATATTTTCTCTCCCTGGTCTATCTGAGGAGGGGGAGCGATAGAGTGGCTTTGGTGGGCTCCTGGTCCCAGCCAGGGTGAACCTACCACAGCAACCTATGCATCTTATCATTAATCTAAAAAAATCTACTTCAGAACAGAAACTGATGTGCAGGAAGATACTTTAATTGAATGATTTTAGATTACCTTACAGAAAAAGAACTTAATGGCTTCATTGGCATAAACCCTTTATAAAAATAAATATTTTTTTAAAAATCAATAAATGTGTTTGATAATTTTTTTTAATTCTGTGATTTAAAATTAGAACATTAAAAAAAAGGTGTGTCAAGACACTGAAAAAGTCAGTGTGTCATATTCTTACTATATAATTACAAGAGATCAGACATACCAAGCTAAACATGCTGCAGAGAGATGTCAGCTGAGGTATTGAAGCATGCTTGCACATTAGCGTAGTGCCAGACTTAAGCTACTAAGTCCTGTCCAATGTTGTCTCAACAACATGAAAATATTTCTGCTTCTGTATGTAAACATGAGTGATTTTCTGCACTATACTCCATTAAGCAGTGGGGACATTTAAGTTGCTTAAATGTCTTATTGCTTGCAAGAACACGACCAAACATTAATTAAAACCTTTGTTTCTTTAATTATGAATACATTTTACACTAGATCTTGATCTTCGTTAAGTGTTTTTATGCATATAGTACTACACTGATTTCACGTGATATGACTCACACTACAGATGCAGCAGTATTCTGCGTGCAGTATTTTACTGTGATCATCAGCAGTATTTTAGTAGGAACTGCTTTTAAAATGCTATTTGTAAAGTAATAATTTAATATAATATTTGGTACCAGAGTAGTCATTGTTCAAATACTAATAAAAAAATTCACTTTTGCTGTTGGTTGTTTCATTTGTAGTTTCAATTAGAAATAAATAAGAATAAACAAGAACTGAAAAGGATCCATTTTATCAATCATACTGATGATTTAATAAAAAGTTTGTGATTTCTGACTCAGTATTTCCACATCACCTGTATATAATCTAAAATGACAGAAAAACATATTTATAGCCAGAAGTTGCCCTGAAGATATATTGATGGTGACTGTACAATTCTCTGGAAGGAAAAATATTCACTTTATAGGATGGTTCAGTTATGGATTCTCATAAAATCAGTATCAATTGACATCTTGAAGCAATTTGTTAGTCTCAAAACTGGACAGAAAAAGAGAAATAGTCTTAACATTTTGGTAACTTGTAAAATGCTAGGGAAAAGGGGGCACAGCAAAACTTGCAGTTTTCTAATAATGAGATAACTGCATCATGAGTGGAATGTAGTGCTGAAAAAAATTAAGTTTAAAAATTAATTTTTCTTGATTGCAAATTGGATGTAGTTCAACATTTCACTAGATATTTGAAATGTCTCACTGAATGAAGGAAAATAATACTTGACTTGAAGATTTTCCACAAGCAATCTGTGAAAATTTTCAGTATGGGAAATGTGGAATTTTCTTAGAGATAATTTGCTGATTAGGTGGAGTTATGACTGTTGTCTGAAACGAGAAGCTGACTTCTTGATATTAAAATTAGGAAGAGCCACTTAACGGGAGCATATGGCTTCCATCAAAGATGGCCACAGAATTTCAGTTTTCCTTCATCATTCATGTAATTTACAGTGCACATTATAGAGAAATGTTTAATCTTGATTTGAATACTTTTTGGAGGTTTCAGTACATTTTTGGTAAGGTGTTCCACTGGTTAATTCTTGTTGGTAAAATATTGCACGTTTCAGTAGTCTGGGTCTGGTGAACTGAAATTTGGTTGCTAACTGGTTCATAAGTCACAAAGAAAGAGGTCTCATGCTAAGTTCCTAACTTAGGTGCTTATAACAGTGTGTTGTGAAGCTGAGGCTAAAGAAGATTTCTGAATGTTAAATCACAAATATAGCCTTATTCAGGGATGTTCATGTTAGGTAATTTCAGACTAAAAATTTGCGCATGATTTAAAGGGTGTCTAAAGTTTCTGGCATGTTCTTTGCACTGGTCAAAATTAATCTAGAATTAATAAGGTAAGAAATTTTGTACTGCAGAAGATCTTCAGGAAGATGAGTAGATTTATTTATGTATATTTTAATCAATCAGGAATAGTTCTGCCCTTTAGTTATATTAGCTGTTTATACTGTCTTATATAAACCTTTTTATTTTATAGATAGATGTTTTTGCTTGTTAATATTTTTTTACAATTAAAATGTTTTATGAGGGAACGAGTTGTCCTTATAAATAACACTTCCATTGTTTTTACTGCAGATTTTCATTTCTTGATTATGGCAAATGTATAGCAATTAAGTTGTGTGTGAGATTCAGAAAACAGTAACTTTAAATTCTAATTTTTTACTGATTTTTAATAATGCACTTGGCTTAATATGCATAATTAGTTATCATTCATTGATCAGTTTGATTCTTTATATTTGCAGTGGTAATACTCTGAGGAGGGTCTAAATTTCAACATTCCTTTCCCCAAACATTTTCTTGAAAAACAGCTTGCAAGATGACTGAGAGCACTATGCCTTTTACCAATAATTCTGTCTTGTCATACTCACCAGACTGCTAAAGTTGTCATAATATGAATACACTCCAGTGTATCTTTCAGGTTTATTTCAAGGCAAGGTGAAAGTTGGTTCACTGCTTGTTCATACCTAGTCATTAACGTAACAGCCAGTAATCTTTATGAAAAGCTCACAACTCTGTTGGCAGCAAGTCAAAAGCTACCACCGTCACTAAAGTGATAAGGCATTGAGCCAACTTAATTGTTAGGCATAGTGTGGTGGTGTGCTACCCCCGCCCCCAACCTGACCTTTAATTCCCGTAACTCTGCTCAAGTGGTAACTACCAGTAGCAGTCGTAATGGATGTGTCTGGTCGTGATGGCTGCATCTGGCCCAAAGTGGCTTCAGGAGAGACAGATAACAACACAATAGCAAAGGGATAATTTGAGCAATACACCCACCTAACCACAGTGCTGGTCAAGGTCCTACTCAAGCCAAATTTGGAAGAAACTAACATGTGTATTTGGTATGTAAATATGACTATAAGTCAATCATCTTACTCCATAAATAGTGGACAGCCCCAGGCCCGTTGAGCTCTCCTGCACGGCAACGGACTGCACGACAGGATCTCCCCTTGAGTAGGGATGCATCTCAAGGTTACGCCTGCTGCAGAGATCCCTTACTCCTCAAGGACGAGAGATTCCTTGCTGCAACAGATTCTTGGTAAGTGATTAATAGCATGCATGAAATCTTAGCTAAGTGATATTAAGGGTTGATTGCACATATATATTCCTTTAGACAGAAACCATTGACCAAGTCTGGGACTAAGTCTGGATCCAGCTGCACCCAAACTCCCCCTCTGAGAAGGAGTTCAGAGTGCAAGGGGGTCCTTTCTGAACCTCATGACTCAACAGGAAGATCCTCCTGACAGTTTTGGCTGACCCTGTCCACTATTCAATAAATAATCAAGCATACCCTGCCATCGAGTCTTGTTAAACCACTGTCACATTTACTAACAATTTTTGTTAAATCGCTGTTTTATATCAATAAACATATTGCTGCTTCTCTCTTACAAGTGAAGTATATCATTCCATCTGCGACACACAAGCAGTTCCTGGAAACTCTAAACCACTTTGTAAAAGCAGTTTGAAAATGGTATTTCAGGAGACAGCAGCAAGTACTGTTATATTTAGATGTGAAATGTTAAAATGCTGCTAAAGAAGGTCCTGGTAAATCAGCATCAAAGGGTCAAAGAGTCTCTGGAGATCCCAACATTTAAATCTTACTTTGTTACCTTTTTGTGGGCTTGGATTCAAAATTCAGAATATAATTCCTCTCACCTGATGATAACTATCTAACATTTGATGTGAACTATTCATTTAGAGTCTCCCAAGAGTCAAGGGATGATTATTTCCAGGGATGATTCATCATATTTCCCTTCAACATACATTACAAATTAGGATGAACCATTTCTTAGAAATGCCTGTTTCATTTCACTGGCTATTAAGAAAGCCTACATAATAAGTTTAGATTACGTGGCCAACTTTGAGAGGGTTAATTCCATTCATAGTATCTGATTCCACTTTCTAGTATGTAAAATAAATACTAAAATTAGTTAAAAACCAGTTTTGATTTGTTTTTGTTTTTAAAATATATTTAGCTTGCTTGTTTTAATTTAAGCTAAGCACGGCTGAGTATCTTATGTCCTTTAATGCCCCTCAAGTAAGTATGTAACTAGTGCAAAATTTCAAAGGGATTTACTATATTAAAATATTAAGTAAAAAAAAAATAATGGAAAAATGTTCAGCCCATTAACCTCTATTCTTGGACTTGTATGCTGCCTGCCAATTAATGAGTTTGGTAAAGAGTCTGTTTTTATAGTTGTGGATGCCATTGCAATGCAGAAAATGAGGAGAAGCAGCTAGGCAGAGTCCTCCGTCTTTGACTCAAAGCAGATTTACACAAGGGTAACACCATACCTGATGCAGTTTCTACTCAGGCCATGAGTTCAAAAGGCTTATACATGCTTGAAAGGTTTGGACTATCTGCTAGAGCCACCTGCAGACAATCTTCTTATTTTTGAGAGAAATCCTTCTCATGCTGTCACCACAACCAACTTCAATTCAGGAGTGTTTTCAAAACATGTAATCACTGCATAAACAGTGTTTGACCTCAGCAATGGTCAGTGCCTTTTAACAGTGGATGTAGTTATAAAAGGAGACAACTGGTAGAATTACTGCAATGTTTCCAATTCTACCTCCTGCATGCCTAAAGAGAAAGACCTTGAAAGACCAGGCCGGCCCATTTTTAGTAGCAGTAAATACAAGCACAGCTCCATTTGGATGTATTTTCTGAAGCAAAACGACTGGTTTTAATGACTATGGAAATCCTCTCTGAAAAGCTTCTTTCTACAAAAGTCTCTTAAAAATGGACTCTTAACAAGTCTCTTGTTTTTTGAGTTCTCAGTTATTTTTTCTCCTTGCACAATGCTGTTATACACATAGCCATTACAAGTAACTTCAAAACTTTTCGAAAACAAATGTCACAACTTTGTAACTGTACAAATAATCATGACTTGTCCATGATTTTGCCTGGAAAGAAAACAAAGATCACACACTGTTCGCCTTTCTCAGAGTTCAGCAGTATATTGCTTATAGCCTGCAACCGGTACTCAGAATATAGCTCTTGAAAAGTAATATAATTGTATAAATATATGTAGCATTAAATGAAAATGCTAATAACTTTCAGTAAAGAGTCTATCAACTAAGAGGCAGAAATTGAACACCAGGTAGGTTTTTTTTCTAGACAGAGATTGTGCCTACTATTGTGAAACTGTTTTTTGTAGAGGGTACTGGAAGGCAAGGTGAAACTGAGAAAGCTGATTGAGCTAATGTGTTGGCTTATATAGCACTGCAAATGCTCTTAGGCTTTATGGATTGTGTGAACAGCAGCAAATTTTGCAGACAGGACATCTGGACTCAGTACAAAATCTGAGCAGCCAGGCACTGTGATGTCCCTAAACGGCTGGAGAATAACATGAAATATCTACACAAAAAAGGGTGGGGATTTTCTCAAGAAAAAGCAATGTTGTGATTTCATTTAATCTTATTTATAGTAAGCTCTCAAAGGACCTTTTTGTTATATTTGTTATACACAGGATGATACTCTGGATGAAGACACAAACCTTATTCCATAATTATTTATCAGCAAGTTAACTAAGACAATTATTTGCTCTGTTAACAGAAAGAAGAAATAGTGAAATATCAATTCCCTAGTTACAGAATTAGGACCAAATTGATCTCTTATGTAGCTACACAGATTTTCTTGAATATTTACCAGAAATGAAATCATTTTTGCAGTACTACTTCTACAGATTATTTCTTTGATAACTGCTTTTATCTCACTACAATTACTTATGTTGCATATCTACTCTAATAATATGACTTCGGATAACAGTTAGTTTCAGTACATCCCAGGAACCTCAGCACTAAACAGGGACAGATTGAACGAGGATAAGAAGAATGTTGAGATGGGTTGACCCTGGCTGGATGCCAGGTGCCCACCAAAGCTGTTATACCACTCACCCCTTCAGCTGGACAGGGGAGAGAAAATATAACAAAGGGCTCCCGGGTCGAGATAAGGACAGGGAGAGATCACTTAACCAGTTACCGTCACGGGCAAAACAGACTCAACTTCACAAAAAATGAACTTAATTTATTGCAAATCAATCAGAGTAGGGTAATGAGAAGTAAAATTAACACTCACAACACCTTCCCTCCACCCCTCCCTTCTTCACGAGTGCACCTTCACTCCTGGATGCTCTAACTACCCCCCCAGAGGCGCACGGACATGGGGCATGGGGGTTACACACAGTTCATCACACGCTGTTTCTGCCACTTCACTGTACTCAGGGGCAGGACTCATCACACTAGTCCCCTGCTCCAGCGTGGGTCCCTTCCACAGCGTGCAGTCCTTCAGGAGCAAAGTGCTCCAGCGTGGGCCCCCTGTGGGGTCACAGCCTCCTTCATGCATCCACCTGCTCTGGTGTGGAGTCCTCCACAGGCTGCAGGTGGATATCTGCTCCACCATGGACCTCCATGGGATGCAGGGGGACAGCCTGCCTCACCGTGGTCTTCCCCCCAGGCTGCAGGGGAATCGCTGCTCCGGCACCTGGAGCACTTCCTCCCCCTCCTTCTTCACTGACCTTGGTGTCTGCAGGGTTGTTTTTCTTACATGTTCTTACTCCTCTCTTCAGCTGCCATTACTGAGCCCCACAACTTTTTTCCCTTCTTAAATCTGTTATCACAGAGGCGCTACCACTATCACTGATTGGCTCGGCCTTGGCCGGCGGCAGGTCCGCCTTAGAGCCGGCTGGTATTGGCTCTGTCAGACAAAGGGGAAGCTTCTAGCAATTTTTCATCAGAAGCCACCCCTGCAAACTGCCCCCCGCTACCAAAACCTTGCCACAGAAACCCAATACAAACGTGTAGGGAAAGGATAAACCACCAATCTGTAAGTGGCAAGCAACTGTCATAAATTAAAGATTTTTCTAAGAATTTCTGCTTCTTCTTGAAAGTGAAAATGATGCTAGGTTAATACTTACTGATGGTAGAAACACAGTATATTTCTCAGATAATTTTTCTCTTGGAGAAAACTTTTAAGCTTCTGAAAGGTCTTCCAAAGGACAAATGCATTAGAGAAGGTCACATACAAAGGTTTTTATAGATGGTGTCCTAGGAAGATTTACACAGTACAGAAAATTTAAAATAGCAAAGTCTTGACCTGCTTCATATGGTCTTACTATACTAGATATAACCAGCACATTACTATATATTCCATTTTACCATGTAATGGAAATCAAAGATTTATTATAAAGACCTAGCTATTATTCAGTGCCTTGGTATTGAAAATGTATGTACATTTCCAAGGCAAAAGAATAACTCAATGGTGTGCAACTTCTAAAAGTACATATATTCATGTCTTCTGGTAAGGCTTAGTCCCCAGAAAACCTAACTGGAAGTGCTGCCTCCCTTATGACTGAGATGGAAGAACTCTGTACCCCTCACATGACTCATTGTGGAGGGAAATGTAATGCTTGTCTTCCATAGTAATACTAGGGTTGCATCCATGCCTGGAGTTGTACAGTAAAATAAAATAAAATAAAATAAAATATAAAATAAAATAAAATAAAATAAAATAAAATAAAATAATATAAAATCAATGACCTTTCATTTTTTTGTTCACCAGAGGCAAGAATTTAAATTATGCTATCTAATATCTGTTAACCTATGTGCTTTTTAAATTTAGCTTCTAGAAAACTTTATTTCAGGTCCTCTTCTGGTGACTTTCAAAGCCAATCATTCAATTACTTGTAGATACAAATTGATTTCAATTAATATGTTTGTTAAAAAGGATGTGAACTATATATATCATTCATCAAAATAGAGGTTTTCTGGACTAATGTTACCAAAAGAGTAACAGAATACATCATTAGTAGTAGTCTGAAATACAAAGGCTTTCTATCCTGGGTTACAAGCTGAATCCAAGGTTGGACTTCCTGCCTATCCATTTGATCCCCACAGTAGTCCACTTACCCATCGTAGTTGATAAAATACTCCTAACACATCAGTACTAAAGAACTAGCATTAACTTGACATTAAAAGTTATTAAAAAGAAAAATCTAGGTGATGTTGAGTAGTACATGTTATAACACAGGGTTCAAAATCTTGCTCCTGTAGTTCATTACTATAGCATGATGAGAAGAAAGGTTATTATGAATTAATTTGAAAAAGTTTTCAAAATCTTTAAAAGAAATTTAAAAAGGCACTTAGGGCAAAAAGATTTAGTTCTGTACTACAGTGCACAGTCCTTGGAGTTGATACAGAGTGTTCATTAAATGATGCATACTACAGTACTTCAATAAGTTGCACACCATAAAGAATGTTTTTTCGTGCTGACTGCCACTTGCCAATGAACTCTCAATTACACTGTTTCTAGTGTGAGTGTCTCTAAGCACAGATGGAAATCAGTGGTATAGAAATCTTGGTATGATTCAAGTATTTGATCAATTGTTTCTGCAGTTCTGCAGTTTGGTCATTTACCTTGGGTGTTTTGATTGTTTTTTAGTGGCTATTTTATTGAGTTGTATGTAATCTTGTTTTCACCAGAGACAATCTAGATATTTAAGACAAAATTTAAGTTGTGTGCACGGCTAAATTTAATTCTTCTGCTTTTCTTCCCCATTCTCTTCCCTATTCCCTTCTCATCCTTTCTAAAATTCCTCTGTTGAGGGAAGACTTGATTGCTTCCTCACTTTGTCACTCACAATCCACTATATTGATGAAGATGTCTTATCAAGACATCACAGTTTGTCTAACTGACAGCTCAGTACTGAAGTTGAATTGCTTGACCTCTATTTACTACTTTACTTAACATTTTGGTACTTTCTTTTGACTTATTAGACATAGGTCAACTTTGTGCATTTGAAAGTCTTCTTTTGTTCCTGTCTTTTATAGATAATGAATGTTCTTTATGTCTTGAATAGGCTTTGAATTTAAGTTCTCTAAAGTTTAGATCATGGGCCCATTTTATACAATCAACAGATGTGCTATATGAACCACAAAGCAGGCCTTTTCTTGCATCATAATTACTAAAGATCAAGCATAATGATATAAACCCTTTCCTCTTGTTTCCTTCTGAGTTCACAGAGTTATATGCATGCTTTTTGAAAATTAATTTATAAATTGCTTTGAAGTGGTTTAGAAAAAAATTACTGATTTTTATTTTATTCTTATTTAGGTTTTTTTTAGAAGTTAATTAAAGGCTTACTTTTCCTGTGTGGTATTTCTTTACAAATTAGCTTTTTGTTTCTTTCTAATAGGTTATTTCTGAATTTGCAATTTCAGTGTACTCCTTGATACCCACTAATGAAAGTTTCAGTTCCTCCATTAACTTTGTTTTAATAATCTTGTTTATTTTAAGATTCACTTCACAAACACAGCCACTACTGTGAATGAAATTTTGAAGGATAAACATTCTGTAAGTGGCTTGCAATAGAAGGTAGAAAGAAACGGAAGGGACTTCCAGTTACATCATTTTCTAGACTTGTAAATTGGATATATGTTACATATTGGAACTTCTATTAAACTGCTATATATTGTCATCAAGAAAATTAAAATAAATACATAAAAAGGTAACAGATTTTCTTGAATACTGAAAGGATATACAAAATTCCCGGGCACTACATCTAACACAATGACCAATCAAAATATCACCTCTGAAAGTTTAGAGCAAAAGATTAATCCTACTAAAATCTGTGAGATTATGAACATATTTAAAGATAAATGTGTTCTTAAATGCTGAGATAGATTTAGGGCCATAGACAGTAATTTTTACAGTACCAGGCAATGTTTCTCTGATTCCTTTTATACACAGCTACAGATAACAGTCACAATGTGCCAAATGCTGGAAGAACTTAATATATTTATTATGCTCCTCCTTTTCCAGAAAATATGTTTGGGTGGGTTTTTTTTTTGTTTTGTTTTGTCTTTGTTTTTCTGTTGGTTGGGGTTTTTTTATTTTGGGTTATTGTTTTTGGTTGTTGGGGGTTTTTTTTGTTTTTTTTTTTTAAAGACAGGCAATGATTAGTGCTAGACTAACAGCACAGTTTAAGCAGGGAACATGGTCCAGCTCTGAGAAGGGAAACTGTGGGGTTAAAATTCAGGACATGGAGACCATAAAATGCTACAACTGGAGTTTTACTGCCTTCCAATGCTCAGATTGTATCTTGGCTATTTTGAAAGATCAAGCCAGCCTCAATATATGTCTGTGGGACACCTCAGCTGGTCTGAGGGATCAGAATGCAAGTTTAACATTGACCTTGAGCAGATATCCTTGTAGCCTTGAAGAGACTGGAGAGTCCCGAGAAAAGCTGAGCAAACAAGTCCGAGGAACTGTTAGACTACTGAACACAGTGATAAACATTCTAAGGGTTGGCAAACATCCTGGCTTTGACCAGAGCATGAACAGCGCATGATCAACAATTGTATTGGCTGGCTGGCGTGTGATGAGAGAGTGGATTGGACAAAAGTAGAATGGTAGAATATATAAAAAGGCACTGCTTGAAAAATAAAGAGAGATTGCTGCAACTTGATATTCAGTGTTGTGTCTGTCTCTACAACGACATATGTCTTCTATGCTTTTGCTGAAATATTTAGTGAAATAGAATACACAAAGGGATATGCTACTTAAAAATAGAGATCAGCCAATGCCCACCCCAAACCTTCACTATTTTATCGATTAGTTTGATTCAGGAAGAACAATATAAAGACAATACATTAGTGCTTTGACAAATACAAACAAAAAATTCAGCTCAATAACTGCTGTAAATACATATTTTGATTCTATGGTGTGACAGCCTGACAAATTATAGGCATTGTCTCAAACATTCATTAAAGAACTTTGGTGGAAAAGATGCCTCTGTAAAAACACTGAGTTGTGTGAACAGGACAATGTGGCTGGAGAAGAGGGCCTCGCGGCGGGTGGGACCGCACTCCTCCAAGGCTGCAGTTCCTTATCTTAAGTGACCACAGAGTATGCGCCCGGAAGCCAAGGCTGCAATTCCTTATCTTAAGTGACCATGAGAAGGAGCACAACGTATG
>VYZV01032190.1:31080-52059 GCA_013401275.1 Pandion haliaetus | reverse complement strand
GGGGGGAGCAGCCCGTGTGTTCCTTAAATTGCTGGTGATGATCATGCTCCTTCCAATCCATTACCGTGGTGGAAAGTCAATGAAGTAAAGCAAAGGTCAGCTAATTAGACGGGGGACCGGGGAAGAAGTAAGCCTTTAGGCGCTGAGAAAGGGGAAGGGATGCCCACCGCAGCGGGCGGGAAAGGGACGGAGAGAAAATTCTTTTCGGGTGCAAATACGTTTTGCTTAAGAATTACGGTGCTCCGGCACTTAGTTTCTGAAGTGTCAGGAAGGTGCTTCGGTGCCCTTTAAGCGGCCCCGGTACACTTTTTCCCTTTCTTTTCGCATGCATACTTGCGTGAACCTGTACATAAACACATGCAAAATAGATACGCATATGTTCAGCCTTACCAAAAGCTGTAACAGAAAGCGAATCACCAGCGTGTGGTTTAAGGCTTTAAAGCCTCCCTTTGTCTCCGAGGGAGGAAAAAAAGATAAAGAAAAACCCTTGTTGGCTTCTGATTAGATTATACAGCTTCATTCTTCTTCATTTTCTCATCTTGCCTTGCTTCATTTGCACGATCATGCCATGCCATTTACAAGCTTTGCAAAGTAAAAACCAGATCTTGTACTTAACCTTTGCCTCTCTGTGTAAGATGACCTAGTTGCAGGCACGAGGTAGTTAGGATTTATTGGATTTTTTCCAGCGATTAACAATGCTAGCCTTAGTGGATACAATAGTATTGTTTACCTGAAAATTCCCACCACATTCTAAGTACCCTTTAATACTCAACTGCTAGAAAAGGCAAAGTGCACAGAAATGGCCTTTCTTAAGCATTTTTATTTTTTTTTTTTAAAGTTAGATGTCTGGTCTAATTTGCACCCCCCCCAAAAAACNTCCAAAAAAAAAAAAAAAAAAAAGACTGAGAAATTCAGGCCACCACTCTCTGTAGTACACTGAGGCAGTGCAAGATTGAGAATGCTGCATGTTCTGTACTGTATGTTCTTAAAGGGGAAAATTGAAGATGTATGTGTGCGCACATATATGTATATGCTTATTATTCTTTCAATTTCTGCCTATATGGGAATATCATTTAGGGGCTTGCTATTGATTTGAGGGAAGGCTGAAAGAAGGAGGGGAGCAGAAATGTGATTGTAGAGGTACCAGCTACAATTCCTTAGAATGCATTTTAAAATCACACCTTTTGCCAGTTTTTAAAAACATTACCTTGGACCCAATCAAAGGGTGACGGTGTAAAAAGGCAGCTTTCTCGGGAGAAACAAGTCTCGTTAAAGAGAAGGAAAAATGAAGTGGTGGAGCTGCCACTTAAGGACTTCATAGGGAAGCCCAGGAGCCTCTCCAGAAGTTAAGTAGATGGTTTTACAAAATGAAGGATGTTACATGTCATAAGAAGGCATTTCAGAATGTTTACTTGAGAGCTCTAAATGTCTTTGCTTTTCTGTATTTACCAGAAATTCCACTATCTGACAGTGTTTTAAAACGTCTAATTCCTTTCATTATTAATTCTTCAGAGAGGTGTTCCTATTTGCTTCTGTAAGCCGGACGGAAGCATTTCTCTTTCTGGCTGAGCAGGGTTGGCCACAGCTCCTGTGGAGCCCATCACTGCGTTTCTAAGCATCAGTCCGAGGGAACCGGGCGAGGGGTGGGGGGAAGGCTTATTCCTTACCCCCGCGTCAAAGTGCCCTTCTCCGGCATCCCCAGCCTCTGTGAGAGTGAGAATCTGATTCTCAGCTTTGCCTTCTTCAGCATAAGCTCCATTCAGTTTTGCAGTTACTCTCTTCTGGTCTAATACGATTGTACCTCAACGTCGCAGTCTTTATGGTGACCTTATATCTGCTTGCTTTTTTTGTTACTTTGGTGGCTTTTTGTAGCACCATACCTGTTAAAAGTCGAAAAGAGCTTTTAGGATAGGTCAATTAGTCGATCCCCAATGAAAGCATCGCGCTCTAATATTTTGAATCAGAAGTGTCAAAAGAAGGAGAAACGATCACTTTGCCCAGGCATTCAATAAATGTCACCACAGTCCCCAGACATCCACACCCTCCTCCTCTACCCCTGGCACTGCCTAGCCCTGCCACCCCTATCGTCTCGGCGAATGCTTTGATTTTTTTATTCTTTCAGTTTTCCTTGAGCCAACCTAATTCCAGCTAATAGTATAAGCAAAGCCAAAAGCCCAGCATGGTTGGAATTTTTCCACTTCTTTTGAAAAAACAAGCCATAATCTTGCTGCTAAGACTCTAGTCGGGTAATTTTGCTGGGATTTTGCTTAGTGGTATGATCTCATGTGGTTTTAGTGGACAGTATTGTGCCTCACAGAGACATAAACAGAATTCCAACTGAGTAATTAGCTCACCCTATTAAACAAAAAGTAGTTCAGCACACAGTTTTTTAATATACTAAGTAAAAATTAAACATCTTTCAAGCTTGACCAAATGATTTTTCAGCTTTGCTTTCTGACCCTCATTTAACTCAGGAAGGTGAAAGAATTGAAAGTTTAACCACAGGAAGGAATAAGAAAATAATTCTCTGTATCATGACATCAGCAACGTAAAGTACAGAGATTTAAGAGAGAGACTAACATTCACAAATGCGAGTCCTAGGCTTCTCGGCACTTGCCAGTGGTCTCTGCAGCACAGGGGTTATTTGATGATTTATGTTCATATCTCCTTGCTCCACTTAAGAACAAGGCTATTGCTTTTGTTACAGCTGTATCTAACATGCAATCTTTTGGGGGAGTAGATAGAGTAGCTCATACTGCAGTGCCTCTAGATTACAAAAACTTGGACTGTCCATGGCAAAGCCCACATAAAAGGAAAGAGATTGCAACTTTCTCAGTAACTTTAAATGAAGAAAGCCAGTTTCTTTAAGAGTCCAGGAACACGATGGATCATGTGTAAAGTGAAAATTGCATGCTGAGTAAGTTAAAAGTGTAGCCATATGGATGGCTGTGACCATCCTCATTCACCCCTTCCTAAAAAAAAAAAAAAGAAAAAAAAGCAGAAGGAAAACATCTGCAAACACCTCTTTGGTCTTTACTGGGCCTTTTATTGCCCCCCAATTCCTCATTCACTTACCAAGTGACAAGTACAGTGTGTCCATTTCTTCTGGCTATTTCTTCTTCCTGTGCTCTCAGGATCTTGTCCAGGCTGTTTTCTGATGATTCTAAGTTGATTCTGTTTTTTTTTCAAATCTGCCGGAGTAGGAGCCAGGAGGTGATTAATGAAATCTGCGTATTGGTATGTGCATGTGCTTGGAAAGAAAAGGCAAAAATGGGGAGGGAATCGGATTGACATGCTGACAGGGAGAGCGGAAAGAGCTGAGCAGCATGCTTAGGGGTTTTGCATGTAAGGACCTGGGTTAGCATGGTGCCAGAGGGGATTTCACTCGATGACACTTATGACCAGGGTATGGGCTAGTGGTTTAGAGGGAGTGGAGGCAGTCTGAAGTATCAGGGACTAGGGTACCGGGGGCAGTTATTAATGAGGTGGTAGTTTGGGGTGAGGAAGTGCTAGGGACCTTTGTGGTGGAACAGTAGAGGGATTTACGAGGTTGAGCAGAGTGGGTGAAGAAGTGCTTCAGCAGCAAAGTTGAAGAAGAGTTTGTGGAAAATGAGGGCTTTGAGGAAGAAAAGTTAACATGTTTTGGAGGCAAGAGCTGAGGCTGAGCACCGGGACGGTGTGTCACCACGGTATGTTCCCCCCTCCAGTCTTTTCTGTCCACAACGTGACGTGGCAGTAGGGACATGCATGCTGATCTCCCACTTCTGAGCTAGGCCAGCTTCTTCCAGTCTCTGCTTCGCCATTGCTGCTGAAGTTCACGTGCGCTGGATCCATTCGCGTTACATCCATTTAGAGAGACTTCTGTAGCAGAATCACCAGCTCACCATTACCAGAGTAGCAGGCTCCAGGCAGGATCAGGCAGCCCTTGTTCAGTGAAGGTGCCTGTTGAACTCCCCAGGAGCTTTCACTAATCAAGAATAGCAGGACCAGAATTGCAACACTGCAGTGAAATCCTTTATACCACCGTCGCGAAAAATATGACCAAAACAACTTTGAAAGTTGTGCATATGATGTATAGATAGCATTTCATCTTTGTAAGAAAACTGCAAGGAAAGACTTACTAGTGTAAGTAAAAATCATTTGATGGCCTTTTACTTTTTTTTTTTAATATACTGGAATTGCTATTTCTGCATCTAATGATAATAAAACAAATATTTTTAGGGGTTAGGGTAAATGAGATGGCATTTTTCAGTTAGAATGTGCTTATTATGTTGCAGAAAAGGGTTATATTTTGATTAAACCATGAAATGTAAATGTTTCCAGATGTTCAAGCATTGTTACTCAATATGATATTAGAGGTAGAAGTGAAAACGTCTCATCTTCATGTTATAACTGTCTTTTTTTAGAGATCTTTTTAATGCTTTTTTCAAACCTGTTTGTATACCACAATCTTCTTTTTTTATATCTCTCTTTCATTCACCGATTTTCAAATACTTACTAGTTCTCCTGCTCTGAGTACTTCTTACACATAACTGAGACATTTCCATGTTTTAAGACTGTAAAGCACCTTTCTCTACGTCTTTAAATTATATAAATTTTATATCCCCTTTCAAAATTTCCAATATGCTCCATCAGTTATTATCCCCATCAGCTGCCAAAGTATTAACATCAGTTGGAATAAAATGAATAACAAAGCAATTTCAGTCAGCATAGTGGTTAATTGGCTGTGCAGTTAGATATGCATATTAGGAAGTGTGGTTTCTATACTATTATTTCTGTCAATATGGCTTGTCAAAGAGGCATACAGTCTTCAGCAGTACTGTGGACAGTCTGGAGCACTGTAATCAAAAGTGGAATGTTGCTCATGGATTTCTGATAAGCATCTTTATACAAGCCCTACTGCCTTAGCACATGCACAGCTATTGATTGACCGGGGTGCCTTTACAAGAGCGAAATAAATAACAACACTGTTGTCACTTATCAGCAATACCACTTTTGCCTCAGCCTGCAGTAACCATGTTTTTCTAGATTTAAAAGCATGTTTTATTGTCTGTTAATCAAATACTGTTTGAAATAAGTTATCAGAAGAAATTAATTTAGCGTTCAATACAGTGTACTTCCTGCTGTTTCTAATTTTCAAAGATGGATTTTTTCCGATAGCAAGAAGTTGACTTGGCTTTAAGGGAAATTTCTTTCTGTCCCTTCATTTCAGTCCAGGGGAGAACTCTGTAGACAAAACTCTGATGTACAACTGCTATGCCCAGTGTGAGTAAGCACAACCAATTCCACAGCCCTAATATTTTCTCAGCTTTCTCACACAGATGGCCATTACTGTGGTTAACCATAGGATGATGTACTCGATTATTATATTTTCAATGGATCACATAGTGTAGTTCACTGAAGTTAATCTTTTGTCTTCTCCTTGGTCAAAGCTTGCAATGGTTCTTAACCTTTCTGAGTAATCAAGATGACGTTACTGACCTCTTCCTTGTCTTTCCCTAGTATCAGTTAATTTATCTTTCTGTTATTAAGTTTGATGTCCTCAGGTCTGCCACAGTATCTTCAGCAAATTTTTCTAAGCTAACAACTTCCTTTCTAGTTTGTAAATACAGTGTAGGCAGAGCTGATAGGTCTTGCTGTGATAATAAGTTGACTTGTGAATGTAGCTGTGATTATAAGTAGAATGGAACAGTCTGATTTGATGAAAGAAACTGTATTATAAATAACAATGCTGTTCTATAAAGTTAAAAGTAACAAACATAAGGACAAGAGGCCATGTGCTTACCATCACTTAGACATTTTTTTCTTTCCAGATAGCAACATGGCTGTCTGGAAGTAATTTTACCCCCTGTTTCTCGTAACTTTATATACATTTGTGTGCAAGCATGTGCGTGCACATGCATACATATCACAGACGTTTCCTCATAATGCGAAAATGGTCCATAGGTTTAAGTTGAAAAAGAAAGCATTTCTCTAAGAGTTGAAAATGTTAAAAAATATTCAGTGACGATATTCATTAATTGGTCAGAACAATATAATTAATTATTCCCTTCCCCCTTAGTTGACAGAAAAAAAATGAGCCAGTGAAATAAAGTGGGAGAGGAGGCGGGGAGACGAAGTAGTGCCGCTGGATGTTGCTCCATAGAGCTGGGACAAGGTGGTGGGGAGGGTGCCATGCTTAGGAGCAGTCACCACCTCTGGCCCGTGATTAACCATAGCAATTAGTTCTGAATTTGTGTGAGCACTAAACTGGCCAAATCCACCAAAATAGCCCAGATTAAGGAAGGATGTGACTGGCTTGCGCACTGTAGGTAGGATAAGAGTCAAAAAACTTTACCATTTCTGGGGCTTGGTTGATAAGAAAAATGTACACTTACAATAGATAGATGGTATCTGTGATCCCCAATCTCAGAAGGCAACGCAAGGTTGAAGCTGAGGTGGGCTTTACCTGAAGGGGTGAGGAATGTGCGTAGTCTGTTTTTTTTTTGTTCCACATATTTGAACTGTAAACAGCACAATGACAAGTCTTCCTTTTAAATGCATAGGTAGGTGTTTCCTAAAGAGCTTGCTGCTCAAGCATGGAGAGACACAGCAGTAAAAGATTTGCTCAGATCATTCTGCTGTTCTGGGGCCTTAGCGGGGGATGCGCTCCGACACCTACTCAGAAATGACAGAAGTGTTAACTCTTTCTTTAGCTCTCTTTTACTGCAGCTGTATCTGCAAAGAAATGCCAACATGCTTCTAAAGCAAGTTGACTGCTTTCCAAATATGTTCTTTTACCCCTGCATATCTGCAACTGAGTTAGGGCTTCTCTAATTTACTTCATTAATTCAGCTCATCTGCAATTGTAGAATAAAGAACAGCAGAGAATGACTAGACTTGCAGAAACTTCAAAAAACTCTGAGAAACTTTCTCCACCTTGAAGAGGCGTCAGACATAATCTTAATCCATGTTTGCATTGCTGAATCACTGGAGTTGGTTGACTTTCTCAGTGACAGCAGCTCTAGGTCACTGGGAAGTAGATGGAAAGGAGATAGGGAGAACTGGCCATGGGCTTGGCTCCTCCTCACTGACCAGTGGAGATGAGGAGATGGGAAGGAATTGAGGGCTAAAAAAGACACGGTTTCTGATCATTGGCCTGGGCCCGGTTTGCTTTTATTGAGGTCAAGCGCAAAATTTCCACTGCATGACCTGATCTGTTGTGCCTCTGGCAGATATGATGTCGTTCACGCATGCAGCGCTTCCAATGTGGTCCCCCTCCACCAAAACAATGTTTTTTAAGCTGTGAATGAAATACTGCAAATAATATTGCAAACACATGTATTTTTAAAATAGGTTTGATTCAGTTAGTGGATGCGTTAACTTTATTTCACATGACAAGAATTATAAGGGAGCTTTCAGCAAAAATAATGAATTGCCATATTTATGGAAAACATCCGAGCATGAATTGAGTCATGCTGTTATTTTGGGTTTGGATATTCGGTGCCCAGAGAGAGGGGTTTAGGAGTTGTGACAAAACAACAGATGTGAGATTAACCCCTTTGGCTGTGTCTAAATGGATGTGTCCTAAAATCCTGGTGTCCCAGTTGGTCAGAACATGCCGTGGCTCCCATCCAAGCCCCATCCTTCTACCCATGCTCTTCTCGGGCTGGTTTGTGTTTGCGGTTTGCCTTGCTGTGGATTTTAAATCCACCTGGGGCATGCACCCCAGTCCCAGCATTCAGAGTGGCTCTCAAATACTGCTGTTGATTATTCTAAAAGAAATAGAAGTGCTGTGAATGTCCATCTTCCTAAATAATCTGTTACATCAAAGGAGGGTAAATAAAACATTATATGGGCAAGGGAAGGTGGGGGAGAAGTCTACCATTATTTTATTGCTTGGAAAAACTTCTTTATTGCTTGGAGATTCTACTTAAGTTGCAAGAGTATGACTGCTCACTTTATGCCCTATCAATTAGAAGACTTCATTTTTCAAGTACTGCAGTTAAGAAACATGCAACATGGTTTCATTAGGAATTGTTGGCTAGAATGTGTTATGTATGAGGGTAAGTGGGCCAAATGCTCATTTCGACTGTGCTGACTTCTAGTGGAAAACCAGTCATTCAGTAAGATTGGAGCCAGAAAAATTTTTGTAATGATCATTTTTAACTTTTGTAGAAATCTCACATTAGCTCATAAAGCTTGCTTTTCATCACTCAGGACAATTTGACAGCTTTAGCTGTTGTCTGACATGAATATAGTAAAATCCACTGTATGGCATTTAGAGGGAGAAGCTGGTGAAGAAAGAATAGTAACGTTATTTTGCAGAAACCACAGCAAAACCAAACACCTTTAAGTGAGGTGTTTGAATATCTTACTGTGCAAGACATTGCAAAACTGTAGTTAAGCAGGCAGATAAGAGGAGTTGTTGGTCTGTTAAGAAGAATAGTGGCCTGTAAATATCTAACTCGGACACTTAAATTTCAGTTTGTAGCTGGCAGTGATTTCATAAGTTGTACAATTACCTAAATGAAAATGCAATTTTTACGTAAGTGTGCAGGAGCTTAGTTTCAAAGAGCCGGAGGTCAGCAAAGGTAAATAATTAAATGGGGAAAAAATGCGATACATCTGCTAGATATCCATAGAGGCCGTTACTTTAGATATGGCAGTTATTAGCGCTGA
Organism: Pandion haliaetus; assembly: GCA_013401275.1. Classification (NCBI taxonomy): domain Eukaryota; kingdom Metazoa; phylum Chordata; class Aves; order Accipitriformes; family Pandionidae; genus Pandion; species Pandion haliaetus. Next base: position 43,398 of record VYZV01032190.1, on the reverse strand, counting down.
TATAAATTGCAAGTGACTCAACTGAAGACTCCTCAGATCCTACCTATCCATTGTACTTGTAGGATAAAATTTGCCTGTCGGAGAGCTTATGGGCTTCAGTACAATCTATGTATCTCATATGGCTTTTGCTGGCACTTGGACTAGGGACAAATGTCACTGTTTTAGTACAAGGTCACTGCTGGAGACGTGTGAAAGGCTCATCCTAAACTGGTCATAGCAAGTTTGGTGTGAGTAAATAAATATGCCAGGATTTTGCAAATGTTTTCTGTTTGTTTCAAGCCATTAACTTGGTCTCTGCTGGCTATTTGATAATCACTCACCTCTTTCTTTCCTTTTCCAAATGTAATTAACTGAACTGGAAGAAAAACTAAAAAAGAATTATACGTAATCTAGGAGTAAATTTACATATGCCTGTAGTATGTGGTGGTTCTTGTGTCTGCTGTAGGGGTCAGTTAATTGCCAAAGTATAGTTTGGAATAAAGGAAAATCAGGGGGAGAAAAGAAGCAGTCATTACTGCTAAATGGTACTTGGTATAAATCAGTTCAACATTGCTAAAAACTCCCATTTCTAACTGTCATGTCAAAAAGTGGCATAGACACATTAACCCTTGTTCTTCAGACATGCTGGTATCTCTCCGGTGCTACAGCGTATCTTGGCAGTAGGCTTCTCTGGAATGGTTATTCCCGTTTCACGGATTGGAGCTGAAACACGGTAAATCAGCTTCTCATTTGTGTTCCCTCTTGAATGATTCAAAGAAATCACGCAACGGTCAGATTGGCCACCTGAAAATTCCCTCTGTGTCTCCTGTGCACTTGCCCATGATATAAGAGACGAATCTGGGGCATGGCCAGAGTGTGTAACACTCTGTTGTCAATTGGCATAGCTTAAAGCAGATTCCATGCTGGTTTAGCGTATGCCATGCCTCAGTCATCCCTCCATAAGCAATTTATTGGGTAGTGCTTTTCCCACAGCTGTGCATCAGACAAAAAACTAAGCGCAGCAGAGGTTAAGGATTATTCTGTTCAGCCTTTGCTTGTGCCTCTTAATGAATAGCCATCCAGTTTATTTCAGGAGTTTCGGCCATCCAGTTATTTCAACTTTACCTATCTAAATGTGACGAGCATCTAACCATAAGTCACACAGCAGCCTGAAATGGGAAAAGGAATTAAACAGACTCACTGGGTTCTGTATTTCTGTTTCATTCTATTGTATGGTGCTAATACTAAGACCCAGGATCATTAAAACAATGTGCTACTTACTGAACAAATACCATTCTTCCTTCCTTTGGTGTGTAGGTCATACCGTGGGATTAATAGAACTGATTTGTGAAAAAAAGAAAAAGGGTGCTGCAAAGAAATGGGGGAGGGGAAGAAGAAAAGGAAAATGGGTCGAGCAGGCAGAGCATACCTTTGTTTAAGAAGAAGAAAAAGAGAGATATTTTCTCCCTGTGAAAATATGTGCTTGTTTGGGTTTTTTTTAACAGGGAGTATTTTCTCAGTTATTTGGTTTGATTTTTATAGAGCTATTGTAATTATTTTAGATGTAGAAAAGGCATAAAATACTGATCTTTGTGTACGCCAGTACACAAAGCTTAGAGCTCGTGCCTTCACAGATGAGACTTGCCTGTCTTTTGGTATAAGCCAAATCTTTCTAAACTCCCCATCAGTGCTTACATTTTTTGGGCCATATGGGGGGCAGTTCCCTTAAATATCGTTCTCTGCTTGTCTTGTAATTCCAGTTGCTGATGGTATCTGATGTCTATTAAGTGAGAAGGGCAGTCATAATGCATTGAGTCTGGATTTGAACTGGTGGCCTCACATCATGTCATTTTGGTTTACAGATACTGTTTGCCATTTAAATATTCCCTCTCCATGTAATTGCTCTGGATGTTTTAATGTTGGCATCAGTAGGCAAGGTAGGCAATTCTCTATTCCAGAAGTGAATGAATGGGGTGAGGATTTAGTTCAGTGAAGACACGTCTAGCTCTGTTTGAAAGGATTAGTTGCTTTCATATGTTACTGTAGGACTGTTAGGATAATTAGCAGTTCATCAGAAAGATTTCACAGGCCATTATTTGTGAGAATGACTGGGACAGGGCTTTTTAGTTTGCAATGAGTCTGTGTGATTTACCATGTGCAATGCCAATAGATGTGAAGAGTCAACAGTCTCAGAGGGAAGGTCAGCATTAACTTTCTTTCATAATTTCATGGGGTTTTCCTGAGTCGTGTGTCTTTTATTTCTTATCTTAGCAGATGTAATAATTTTTAATATTTGTTTGTATTATGGTGGTGTCTAGAAATTTCGGTCAGAGGTTGTGAGCCCATTGTGCTAAGCAGATGGATTGAATAGAAAAAGACAAGAAAGCTGAGGAAATAATCACTCTCTACTGCTGACAGTATTCTCCAGGGTAGGTTTCAAAATAGCTCAAGAGCTGTGTAAAATTAATAAGCTGTTCCTCATGTACTGAAATCCTCTTTCATATTGCATTGGCATGAGGGATCTCTGTAGAGGGGAGGGGCTGCAAATAAGATTTGCCAGAGGATGGGGTTGAAGATTGTCCCTGAACTTCCAGATTTTACTGTGAGTCCAAGGGGTGAGTGCACACTAACAATATGTGTAAAAGTGGCCTGGATGGAATTTGTCCACTACAAAATCCCTGCATCAATGAAGTCTGCTTAGTCCCTCAGAGCAAGGTTTATTAGGCATAAAATTTGAATCAGTGTCCTTTTGTTTCTTTAGCATCTCTATAATTTTCCTCACTGATAGCAGCAAGAGACAAGAAATCAGGGAGCATTACTCTTATCTAATAGAAACGTAATGTTAATGAGGTCTTTTAGTAGCTTTTTGAGGTACTAGGTCAATTTGTATTCTCTGATGTGGAAACATGTTCCCTTGGACTCCAGATTTGCAGTGTGGCATGAAGTTTTTGATCTTGTTATGGCATTTTTAAAATGTTATTTTTTCATACAGTATATGGTCAGTGCATATATGCAGTAGAAAACCTAAAAATAAAGATGTAGCACTGAATTGTAATTAGAAGGGAAAAAAAAATCATTACCTGTCATGGAGAAAACTCTGAAATAATAAATACCACTGGCACATTTTACTGCTATCATAAATATTTATTCAGCACATGTCCATAGGTGCAATTTATTACATCATATTCGCTTAAATGTGTTTATGAAACGATCCTTCTGCATACACACACATTTTATCAAATTTTAGATTCCTTGATTAATGGCACAGACCTTTTTTGCTACGTGGCACAGTCTGTCATACCTCTAATCCAATTTTGAAATAAAGGTGTTCTTAGATCTTCTTATAATAAGGCTATTCTTCTTGCTGTAGTTATACCTCTTTTGCTTATTTTCTTTTAGAATGGATTAAGATTTAATAGTGATGTATTTCTTAATAAACACAGTGGGAGGACAGCTTCTTCCATTATCTTAGATATACCTTTGTTACATCTTCATCCGAATCCATTAAATATTCTTGGACAGNTCTTCGATTTCAGCAGAGACATCAATCCAGATGTTCTGGGCTATATTGCATAATTGTCAAGGAGTTAAATATGTGCGATGAAGGTACAGTAGTTAAAATTTACTGGTGTACAACTAATGTTTAGAGATAACCCTTTTAAAGAAGTCAGGATGTATTGCCATGTTCAGCCATTCTATCTTAATTCTAAACCACTGTCGCACCGTGTCTGTGTTTTCTCTTGCAGTCAGTCAGCCCAAGACCCTGTAGACCATTTAGCTTGCAGTCTTGCGATTTTAATTATCTGACTGAGTGTATTAAATTCTGGTAAGGGTAAAACCTATTACAATTTCTCAGTAAGTTCATGCCTTATTAGTAATTTTCTAGGAAATGGAAACCAAGTTTGTAGCAAATTTGAAAGGAGAGGACACTCTGGTTCCCTGATTTTCCTTTGAGTTTCAGACTTGCGTCTTCAGGTATTGTCATCACTGGCACATGGTGTTGCTGATTCGAAGTGTTGTATGTTGGTCAGTGAACTTGTTTTAGGTCTAATTTGAATGTACACAAACTGCTGCAAATTCACTAATATAGTCCTGTGGATAGTTCATTAGTGAAGTTAAAATGATTTATCTGCTACGTAGTATTTATCACAAAAGTAAAACAACATGGGTGAATATGGTATATAGATGCAGGTACTGTCTATCTGACCTGGATCACTAGCTTCTAAAAATCTAGGTCCTATGCATTATATGAAAGTAAAATAATCAACCAACAGTAACAAGCTTTTACAAAAAAAAAGAAGAGAGTGAGATTCACAGCTACAGGCAAACTCATCTAAGCTGAACGCCCTTAATCGTATATTATAACATTAAACACCATACAGAGGAAAAAAATTCAACATTGTATGAGGTCTCTACATATTGTGTATAAAGCAGTGGTTGAGTGAAGCAGGTTTTCACCTATGTCATGATGCTGTCAGCCATGGCTTTCAGGCCACTGCTTGCTTTTCTCATTAGGCCTAGCTGTGAGGTGTGTCCATCCCAGTAGGCAGAGAGGGATGCTCTCAACCATGGTCTAGTATTAGGTGCCGGAAACATCTAGGTCAGATCCTCTCCTAATAGAGATGGTTGGAAGGTGTATTTTGCAGTGTTTAATGGCCATCCTTTCCAGGAAGATTGCCAATTCAGCTTGATATTTAAATTGCTTTTTAGAGCATTTGTGCTGGCACATCTGTTGAAGATGCAGGACCCTTCAAATGTCTGTGAGAGTTATCTGATCAAAGGTGTGATTGAACCCTTGCATAAAATATACTCCTCGTTGTCACAAACTCCAAAACTAGGAGAACGTTACTGGTATGTCAGTGCACTAATGCTCTTCTTCCAGCTCGACCAGCATCCCCAGCTGGAAGCTGTAGTGGGACGCTAATGTTACACAAGGCATGGACAGTCCTGTTTAATTTAAGAAAGCAGACAGAGAGCTTTCACTGCAACTAAACTGCTGCTTATTTTATGTTCTTGTGAATCACACGTAGCAATACAGTCTTTAGTGAGTAAAAATTGTATTTGGTAAACACTTGCCAAGATAGCCAAATGAATTATCCATGAAATGAAAGGTACACATCCTGAAATCTTATCCAGGTATTTTAGCAATTTAAAAGATGTCATTTTATACGCTGGTTATTTCTTAAATGTTCCATTAAAATGAGAACTCTCTATATAAATGCTAATTTAATTAAAATGTCTTTGTATCTTAAATATAAATGAAAACAACAGGCTGGAAGCCTTGCTAAAAGTTTGCGTGTACCTCGACTTACGCATAATTTTTCTTATCTTCTGCAGCATTGTCTTTCTTTTGTTCTTTAAATGAACAGTACGCAAGAACATTTCCTGTCTTTTTTCTTTTAAAATTTCTTATAACAGAATATTCTTGACAGGCCACTTTTGCTTTCAGAATTAAAATTTCCCCCACAAATGGTTAGTGTTAGAATAACAAAACACTGTGTTGTAACTTGGTAGGCATGACAATGATACCAGTTGGCATTTAGCTGTCCCATATACTAGTTCATGCATGTGAAACAAAACGATTATTCTTACAATTTTTGGTCATTCACCCAGTTCCTACCAGGGAAAATTACTTTAAGTGGAAAACACTTATAATTTTTTTTTTCTTTTACCAAAAATTCTTTGTTGAGAGAAAGAAGCAATGTTTCACCTCCTATGTAAATACGCTTTTCTAGAAAACCACCTACATAAGGGCCAAATCAGTCTTTTTCAGGTGTGGTAAATATGCTGAATTGGAAGCCTTAAAGGAAAGCAGAGTCTGCAGGAGAGGCTGGAATTCTTTATCCATGGGATTGTCTGGACATACCAGATACACCAGTTTCTTCACCAATTATATCAGCCCCTTGCTAAGAGAGTGGCCTGGTTCTGTGATAAATCTTCAGCTCTGTTCAGCTCTCATTTTTGGCAACATGTACTGGAGTCAAAATTATGGCCCTTTGAAGAGGAATAGACTTCAGTCATGCCCACACACACGTGTGTGTGTTTATATATATATGTGGTGTGTACATTTTCCTTTTAATAAGACGTTGCAGGCATTAAGACAATGCTGTTACTATGCATTCTACCTCTTGAATGCTAAAAGACAAAAAAAAAAAAAAGAGATAGCTGATGTAGCTATTCCGATGAAATGTTTAATGAGCCAGGTTCTGATCTGCTGTATCCTTTACAATTAGACTTTATTTACCTGTGTTTAGAACCCATCGTCTTAGCTCAAAACCTGCCCCTGTATATAAAGGTGTGATTTTAGCTGTCTGTAAGTCCCAAGTAATTGCATGAGTGTATTCACATAGACTATTTGACCAGCATGACTGGCGTTAAGCCCAGGAGTGGGAGCAGAGATCTCCTCGTGCTCTGGTGCACTCCCTATGGCACCTCTGGGAAGTTAGTTTTATTATCAGTTGTTCTCAGGCTCCTCATCTGTAAATTAAGAATTCCTCTGTGCCTCCTGTAGGGCAGGTAACAATCTTGAGTAAAATATTTTGTGAATTCATGGATAAGGAATAATATTCTGTAATTGTTATTTAAAAGGGGATTTACATGTATTCCTCTTAGGTCAGGCACTTGCAGCATTGTCATCCACTGCTTTAAAATATGGCTAAGCCGAAGGGTCAGTGACAGCATCAGGCAATTTTATCAGAGATTTTAATGTCTTGTTCAGCTCTATGGTAAGAATCTCTCATTTCCAGTTGTAAAAAGCATTTTTTTGTCTAACAAGAGAAGGCTGCAGAATGTAGTAAAATATGAATCTGATTAGTTCCATCTGTGGGAATGATGCAGTAACTGCTCTGTTCATAAAATTCCCATTGATACACAGGCATGTTTGAGACATCAGGCAGAATTTAGATCTGGATCTCCTATGGCTGAATGGACTAGAGGTAAACCTGTAATTGCAGCATGGGTACAGAGCAATAATGACAAATAACTGTTTCTGGAAGGGAGACAAATACTTATCATTCCTTATGTGCTATTAGTACACTTGCTACCCTTACCTTGTGTACTGTGGTCAGAAGGATCTTTTCATCTTTGCTCCTCTGGTTCGGGAGGTTTTGAAGTGCCTGTATAACCTAAAATTATTTTTTGACTTTTTTCTACTTATATTCACAATCAACTTCTGTTGTCACAGGTATTTAACACAACTCTCTGCATAGAAGACTCTTAGCCCTGATATTCATTTAGCAGAAGAAACATGAAAGTGTCACCTGTGTGCGTTGTTCAAAGCTCCTTTCCATGCTAGGGTCAGAAAAAGTGATTTTTCCACAGCAGATATAGGATAGAAAGCACCGTTTTCAGGTTCTATAATCAAGACAAATACAACTGCCTGTTGCCATGCACCATATATTTTCCACATTATAGTAATGGATGCACTGCTGCCACCTGCTATGTCAGGACTTCCAGCTAATTGGAATAAGTTATGTGTGTTCCAGTTACTCTTACGGTCTATAAAAGGCTGCTTTGTCCTAAACTAGATAATAATTTTTGATGGATTTCCTTATGGTAGCAGATATTGCCGTACTCTGGTGAGAACCATTGTTTTTCACAAATACAGGTGTTTTCTGCACACATTAAGGTTTTAGAGATGCTTCTTTCTACTGAGTTTATGCTAAGGCATAGTATTTGGTGTAGGTGGTATGACCCAGATCCAGGTGTAGTAAACCCTGAGGGACATGAATAGACGGGTGGAGATTGGCCCCAGGATCGTAGAAAAAAACATGACCTAGTTCCTGTGTTTTCTCTGCATTTCTCTGTAATTTTTTTTCCTCTGTGTTTGCAATCTTGTCTTAAGCTATAACTGTGACATCAGAAATCAGAAATGTGATACTTTTTAGGTCAAGTTAATTTTTGTAATATAAACCTAACTTGAGTTAGTACCTGATGTTTGCAATCCAGGTCTACGTTCCTTTAACAAGAGCTGGATCTGTATGACAACCAGAGCACAGTGTGTACAACTTTTTAAATAAATTTCCTGATAGTAAGTAATTTATTACTTTCAAAAGATACCAAACTACTCTATTTTAATCATTCTTTAATACTCAGGGTTGCAGTTTTAGCATGACAGAGTAACAAAGGGGTTTAGGTGTATGTGATCCATTGCTGCTCCTGTGCTCAGCCTGGAGAGCATGTATTTCGGCTCCGTCAGGAAGCCCGAACTCATCACAGAGCAGAAGTTCTTGCCTTTTCATCTCAGGTGCCGTATTTGGTCCCAAGTATCAGCCAAGGAGTGGCCCTGCTGAAACTGCAGGTTTCATTCTTCAAACCTTCACCTTCCTTACTTCAAAACTAACTGGAATGGTCTCTTCTCTCGCTCCCTTTTCCTCCCCAACTCTTCCAACCTGCTTTTTTACGTGAGATGGTAGGTGATAGCAATAATATCCTCAAGCCTATGGCCAACTATCATTGCAAAAAACAGGCTAGCTATTTTGTAAAAAAAAAAAAAAAAAAAGAATAGTATGTGATTGTGTGCTATAAAAATATGAGAAAAAGTGAATTTGTATTTTATAATAACAATGTTTAGTACCTTTTAGCACTTGTCATGATGGCAATAAGAAAAAAAGTGACATTACACTGGATATAAAATGGTAAAATTTTTTGTGCTATGAATCTCATGAATCCCATGTCCCATCTTAACCTCAAAATGCTATATAGTGTTCGCCATGGCTGAATAGTGAGGGGAGCATTCAGAAAGCAATCTTCAGTCTTAGAGGCTACTGGTGTCATGACGAAAAGAAAAATTCTGTGGTAACTGCTAGTGAAAGTATTTGCTGCTTGTTTTGGGTATCTTCATCAGTTCATTGGAGAGCAGTTTATTTAAAATTCACGTTCTTACAGAACATGCAGGTTCTTTCGAGGTGTCTGTGATCTTAAGACCATGTTGCTCATTTAATAACACCTTTTTAATGTATAAGACTATATGAAATGTACAGGATATCTGAAATGAACAAGTTTATACCTTATGTAGACACGTATTGCCTTACAAAACACAGGAAGATAAACCTATGTGCTTTTTTTTTCTCTATAAACATACCCTAAAGCTAGCTCTCTTACACCTGTAAATTAAGTGAACGCACAGGAGGACATGCAGATTTGTGAAAATCAGTCTTGTTGGTTCAAAATGCACTAACTATGCACTAACTAACTAAATATAAATTATGTATGTTCTTTTTTTCTTTTCCTGCATAAATACTGTTTGGTGACTTATTGTGGAACTGTAACTTCGACTGAGTGTCAGTTAGTGTTTTTACTAGATAATTCTTGTCTGCAAACCTAATAAGGCAGTTCCTTTAAGGAACTAGGAAGCTAAGCACATAAGCCGTCTTAGCAAAGCTGATGCAGTTAATTACTAGTCCAGCCAGTCTTAGGTTTTTGGTAGAGTAGGTTTTGTCACATATAAGTGTCAGTAGAAATGGAAATTAGCTTATGTTTGACAGTTCTTGACTATGTATTTAATCATTTTCCTTTAAATGTGTGTTAATCAAAGACTTAGTTATTTTTAAGAAGGCTGAAAAAATCTGAGAAATGCCCTTTGTCTTTGATCATCTCTTAAACTTGTAATTAAAAGTACCTAAAGCTAATAATAGTTTTTCCTCCAAAAGAAGTTTGCCAAAACAGAGGTATCTTGCTAGATTAATTAATCTCTGCTCTTGCTGCGAGCAAAGTATATAGACTCGAAAGACGGAGAGTTGCAAAGCCTCATTTCATGCTGAAAACCCATATACAACATTCGGGGAGGAATTTGGGTTTAGAAAGGCTTACATTCAGCCTTCTTTTTCTCAAGGATTTTTTGAAACCATTTTTGCCAGGAAGGAGTTGGGAAATAAAGATTAGGAAAGGAATATAAAAATGCTTAGATTCTCTTTTCTCTTCCTCCACCTTTCCATGTGCAAATCTAGAAAAAATTACTGTGATAAGTCACTAAACATTCCTCACCTCGTTACTTGGATTGGAGAAACTTTGAGTCAAAAATCAGTTATCATAATTAGGTGGATGAATAAATGTCTCATCATCTGTATTCTTTTCCAGTTCTACTTCAGTTCAGTTTACCGTGTTTTGTTCCTTTGCTCCTTTCTTCATCCCTTTGCTGCCCATACTTGCCAGGGATTGTATTTTTCAGCACAAGTTTGCTCACAGTGGCTCTAGAAAAAGCTGTGGCTCGAGAAATTACTCCTGTCTGAGGAAAGGTGGTCTTTTCTACAAGACCTTGAGGCGTATTACTGTCAAAAGATTCATTCACTTAATTCATATTCTATGATTCATAATTCTAATGAGATCTCGGTTATTCATCCAATGGTTATTCATAGATTATTCTCTGCTTATTAACATATGGAAACACTGGGCTATGATACTTGCTTTTGAAGAATACTTGCAGAAATCAGTTCCTCTTAAAACATTTATTTCACCTGCAACAGTTTACCTCTTGTTTACTTTATGAATGCATGCTGTGAAGATAAGCAATATAAGTCAAGTGAAAATCCAGCTATGGTAATGTATATTGAAGGTGCACTCAGTAATCCTGTAACATTTTGTCTTGCTCATTTTTGTCACTGGTAATTTTACACAAAGAAGGGGACCTATCACTCTATATATTGAGAGAACATGGAAGTTATGGTGATTCATGTATTGCAACTCTGCCATAATAGAGAAAGAACCATATGTAGAATGAAGTAATATTATATGAAATAAAGTGATGCAGGACAAGAACTGACAGTTGCCTTACATTATTCAGTGGAACAGAATCTGCAACTGCTGCAGGGGAATGAATACGTGATACATAATATGGACCAATATATCCTGTAGATCATTTAATATATAGAAAAACTGATGTATAATGCACTATTGAAATGGGGTGTATAATGTATTTTGTAGAGAGAATTTTCTTTCAGTCCTCCTGTCATAATGGAATATAGTCGTGCTAAAGAGTAGCTGACCTTGCCTCCGTTTACAAAAGGAGAGGAATCTATAAATGAGCTGTTTCGTAAAGAGGACTACATGATTAAGAAAATTGGTTTCCGAAAGTAGTAACGTCAGGGTCAAATCAATCTTGGACACAATCAAAGAATATACTTTTTTTTTTCTCTGAATTGCGTAATAATCTTTTGACAAATACAGCGCTCCAAAAAATCAGAATCGTTACATTTAAGAAAGATTTAAGCTAACCACAAGGAGAGCTTATGTTATGTGGAATGAATGTTCAATCAACAGAAAAGCTTTAATTTTTGAGTGTTTAGTGTAGACGCATTTTTTCCCTAGTGATTGATTGCATATACCCCGCATCAGCCTACCCACATCCAGGATCCAACTAGTTTTTTGAACTACTAAGTAGTATTTTTTCATGCCACCCTATTGATTTATAATAACCGGAAGTAAGCCTAATTAAGAACATATCTTTTTTTGCAAGAGAATCAGGAAGATCTGGTGGAGTCTCTTACAATTCAACTTAAAGCAAATATGATGCCTTACTTGCTGAAACTGGAAAAACTCTCCCTAAGGATTATTAAATGCCTTTTACAGGTGTGAAAAAGATCTCATGTTGTTAACAAATACAACCATAAAGAATTTTCACACATTTATAAAACCTGTTGCTAAACTGGGGAGAAGTCTTCTTTCTTAATGTAGGTGACTAAATGCTTCAGGAGATGCGTCTCCCCCGAGGCACTCGATTTAAATGCCAGCCTATTTAATGTATTCTGTAAGAACAGAGGCACGGCTTATAAAAAGAACATTAAAGCATATTTATACCCTGTGTATTGGCTAGGGATTGTACTATCAGTAAGTATATCAGCTATTATGTTTCACTCATTAGTTGCGTGGATGCATTCAGCTGTAGAACAGGTTAATCTGTGGCATGTATTTGGCATGTCTTAGGGAAACATGAGGCTGTTTCACCAGCTGGATGCAACTCCTGATGAGAGATCTTTAAAGCGAGTGAGTCTATAATAATGCAAGCTGAGAGAGATGGCCTCTTTGATCCAACGATGCATGTTTTCCTGTTGGGGATGAGTAAAATGGGGCAAGAATGTGACAAATAGCACTTTTGTATACTACTGCGCAGGTTCCAAAATAGGAACTATTTAAGCTGTGTACACAGGATACTTTGCAGTTGCTAGCCAGTGCTGAATTATACAAGAAGATATTTGGCCTACATAAATAAATTTATACTCTGGGGCACTTGCCTAATCCAAAGCCCATTAGAGTCAAAGTAATACTCTTTGGATCAAGGTCCTAAAGGAGAAGTCTCTGGAGTTACTGTATGGTCTGCAACTACTGGTGTGGTAGCACAGGAGC
>VYZV01032190.1:0-20770 GCA_013401275.1 Pandion haliaetus | reverse complement strand
TGGCTGGGCTTAAACCATGATGTATTGTTCCTTTAGCTAATACTTTGCATTAGCTTCTCTTCACACTTACTTTATTAGAGAACAAGCTGAGTGAGCATCTAGCTTTTTCCTTCATCTCCCTCTGTCTAAAAGTTTGTGGACTAGCTGAGATTGGAAGGGACCTCTGAAGATCACCTAGTCCAACCCTCCTTCCCACAAGTTACCTTTTAGATAGTCGAATATGCAGCATTTTTATACTTATCTGACATAGAGATTTGTGGGAGTAAATTGAACAAAAGCCCAAATATTGTTATTTTTCTTATATTTTTATTGTTTATGTTTGTTTAGGACTTTGAATTCTTTCCCATTTTATTTAAATCGTTCATGTGGCCAGACCTAGCTGTATTTGTCATATTACATATGTGTCAAGCAAGAAAAGAAGAAAATATTGGGAAAGAAAACATTTTATTAAAAAGAGCAAAATAAACAATTGTAAGGAGATTTAGAAGGTATTGTCAAAATTCTGAAATGACATTTGGAATTTTAATAGAAAGTGAGCATTTCCATAGAGAAGGTCAGTCTTCTTCACAACCATCACCGTTTCCATAGACTTGATTTGTAAGTTTTGGGGGTGATGCCTGCTTTGTTTTCCCCTCTGTTTGTACAGTGCCTGGCATAATGATATGGTGGCCCATGATCATGGTCTTTGCTATGGACATATTACTATTAAGAGCAAATGAGGAAATACAAGGACTGGGAATAGAATCTCAGGGGTTATTTTTAAATTCTTGCTAACTTCACTTGCCTTGTTTTGCCTTAGACAAAGTAAAGACGAGGAGCTGAGGTCCTACGCTGGCTGAATCTCTTGCAAACATACACTGACTCGTAATGTGAAGCATAGCCCATAGACGTTTAGGAGTACTTCCTCACACTTCCTAGAGCTCTTATAGTCCAGTTGGCTTTGGAAAGGTTTGGCCTTAACAAAGATGTTAAAAATGACTGAACTACTGGAAGAAATCTAATTTGGTGGTCATCTGCCAATTTAGTGCATGTTGGTCTGGTTGCACCCGTGCCAGATATTTTTGTATTTGCTGTGGAACAGCCGTTAAAGATTTCAAACTAAGGATCCCACAGGACAGCAGTCAGCCAGAACATCCTTCATCAGTTGTATTCCGTACATCTTTTTGTGCTAGTCAAAGCCTTGAAGCTACTTATAATGGCACTTAGCAATGTATTTTCTTTCCCTAGTAAGCCCAGCCTGAAAGGAGAAAGAGAATGCTCCGTTGCCAGTATTGCATTTTCCATTAGCCTTTAGGAAAATGATTCCCTTTTTCTCAGTCCTCTCTCTTAATGTGTCCTTAAATGGTCACGCTTCTGATAATGCTGTCAGGAGAAATACTTCTGCAATTTGCTCTGACCTTTTTGCTCTTCCTCATATTTTCCCATTAGTCTCAACCTGTATAAAACTAACTAAGCTTGACTCTTCAAATGAAAACTGGCCAAAATCTCTTTGGGAATCATTGAGCATTTAAGAGACAAAAAAACTGCATGCCCAATATCAGGGAGTGAACTAGTTAAACAAGAAAGTTTTCAGGGACTCTGTTGTTATGACAAACAAAATTTTCAATATTTTCTTCTTTAAAGAACTAGAGATGGCTATGAAACTTGGAGGAAGGAGGGTTAAGGCCAGAACAAACCCCACATTTTATAGATTACACATGTGTTGAAGACAGCTGATGGGCCTCCCTCTGTCGCTGTTTTTCCCCTCTGCCTATCACAAACCCCACATTACAACCTTTGAGAGTCATTTGAATGAAAATTGTTCTTCATGAGCCTGATTCCATCTTTCAGCCTATTTTACTTTAAGCAGGCATCGCTCTCTATAATGGACAAGTTCGCTATTATGAGTACCAGTTCATTTTTAGGTAGGAAAATTAGCAGCGCACAATATGGAAAACTACATCTTTCTACACTTGTTTACTGAAATTATCAGAAAAAAATATATTTAGTGGATTTTAGGTCTTTTCACCCTACCTATCAACATTTAATAAGTGTGGTTTTACTTCAAATTAGCTTTATAAAACACTGGAACTATATAAAATAATGTACATGGAATACACTCTTCTGGCAGTAAATTGCATTATGATGGATTATCTGTAAGACCAAGAAAGCAGCTTGGTTTTAACAAGTTGATTCCCTTAGCTTGATTTAGGGATTACATTTTTGCACTGGGAATCTGAAATTACCAAAGAAGTTAAAATGATTGTTATATTGCACTGATCGTTGTCAACACAGAAAAGAGAAAAGAGCCATGTCCAGGATAAATGGTCTTTGCAACAACTTGTTCAAAAAACCATCAAGATGAACATTTTCAAAGCTGAAGGTCTATTTTTAAGATGGTGGAAATAGGAAAATAACACTGATTGTCAGTTATACGGAATTGTTGTCAGTCATTTGGGTGATTGTACTTGGCAGTGTTAAACGTGAAGCTTTTCTGTTCCCTGTTACTGTTGTGACATGAATGACAATGTATTGCCTCAGTGAATAATAAGATGCTGGTCTGATTTAACTGACTTCTGAACAGTCTTCACTCCGCAACCCACATGGGAAAAGACTGGGAGGTGGCAGTGGAAGTGGCTGTCTTCCACCTGCCCCACTCTCCTCTATATTATCATGTGTGGGAGCCAGAAAGAGATAATTTTATCTAGCGTATCCACTTATGAATTAAATTGGGATGAAGTTAATCAAGAAAAAAAACAGTGCAAATCAGTATTTCTTTAAAAAGCTTTGAGTGATCAGAGAAGGGTTTAAACCTCACACCAGTCCTGTGTAAAATGATTAATGTATTTCCATAGGAAAGAAATGCTGTTGTCACTGAAGTTAGTGTAAATGTTATTAAAAATGATGGTATTGTGGTGCTATATCAAGAGCAGAATGCTCTTTTTTTAAGGTAAAAAATCTCTTGTAAGTGAAGAAGCGTAGACTGTAGCTTGACATAGTTGAATTCATCCTTCTACCAAAGTGATCTGAAGTTCCTCTTTGCAGTAATTTAATAAAAAATCATGTGTTAAAATTTGCACTTGTGCTTGTGTAGGGCTCAGTGCCTTGAAAAGCAGTTTCTATCATTCTTTTATTTAAAAATCACATAGATCTGTCTTTTCCTACTGTGAAGGCAGTACAGCAACATGTTGTACTAGTGAATTTAATTATACATATATAGGACACGGAGAAGATTGAGATACACATAATATTTACCTTTATAGTTCACTGATCAATTAGTATGTTGTTACGTACTCTGATTTGATATTAGCAGTTACACACTGCAGTAACGGGAGGTACTCCACAGGAGCCATTTCTATCTCTGAGGTTGTGATGCTCTGCAACTGTGATTTGGTAGACAATAAAAACCCTTTCAGAGTTGTTAGACTAGTCATGTAAATCCTTCTTAGTTTAGGGATCATTGACTAGTTAGGCTGTAACAAGTCCTTAGGAACCATTACAGTCCTGGATCCAGCTAGCAATGTTGGTGCTCTGCAGTCAGGTTGAATATTTCTTTTAATATTCTGGGTTTAATCTTACCCTGTACAAAACCAGCAGGGAAATAGTGCTTACAATTTTGAATAAGGAGATCCTTATTTTTTAAGGTGGTAGATGCCTGCTGTCCCAATCTCTGGATTCTTTCTGCATGCTAACTGAAGTAGCTTTATTTAAGAAAAAAAACAACAAAAAAAAGGTCGCACTCCAAAGTTAACACCACTTCAACATAAGAAAGGCTGAAGCAGAACTGCTTTCCTGCTACTTGGAGGTACTGCAAATGAGTAGTAGTTGCTCTCCAAGACTACTTACTGATGTTTGCCTCTTTTGCGTGGTAAAGGCATTTAGTTGAAAAACAGAAGTCGCCTTTTGAGCTAACCCACTTGGAGAATATTGATTTTAAAAGGGAGATTGTTCAATATATGTGACTCAAAGTCTGTTAAAATGCAGCTTTTTAAACTTCATAAGTGACGTGAGTGAGGAAGAGAACCCTTGCGTGAAAAGAACCAAATAAATTGTTCATTCATATTTGTTGCAGAATGATAGACGCCTAGGAAAGTATTGGAAATTCTGATTTCAATTTACTGCCCTGTATTTATAGCTGCACTTCAGTTTTATCACAGTAGGGTTAGTTGTATGAATAACGGTTCATCAGTGTGAGCATGGGGAAGTCACAGTATGGCTCTTAGTGCTGTAATATGAGCTTATGAAAAGAGATCTCTAAAATACAGCTAAGCATTTGATAAATTATTCAGAATAGAAGCAGAAGCTTTAAGCCGCTCATTGTGCTGTGTATCTTTGCAGCAATTGTTGCATGAACTTCATATAGCACAACAAATGTATGTCAGGGTGCAATTTGAGAGAGTTTCTCTTACTTCAGCGATGTATGCATCCTCCATTGCGTGATACAAATAAGAATTGCTCAAATTGTTTTTATAGTTCTAGTCTGAAAGAGCTGCTGTACATGATTATGGGAAAATCATGTGCAATACTTGGTTTGAATGATTTTTTTCCCAAGATTTTTGGTTAACGAGCAATAGAATACATTAGTCATAGTGCAATCATAAACACGATGATGACTCAAATCTAACTGTGTTACAGGGCGAGCACAGCGTAGGCTCCATACAACAATGCATTCCAGGGGTTCAGAGGTGTCTTTTAATCCAGACCTGAATATTGTGCCACTGAAGCCAGCCCTGTAGATTTATGAAGAATGAAGGCTCGCTGGCCAGTCGCTAACTCTCTGGTGCAGCTTCTTCGCCATACATCAGCCAATGCGTGTTGACCACAGCTAAGGGCTTGTAGTGATGTGGACCGCGGAAAGACCTAAGCGCATGACAAGTTCTCCCAAGGGGGGATGTGTGGTACTTCGCTTTAACAGCACCTCTCAAAATATTCACAGTTGCTTTAAACTCTGTTCAGTCTCTATTTTGAAGATGCATATAATGCCCAGGCTGATAATAGGTACAGGCATGACTATTATAGGGTTATAGTTTCTCCTACCATATAGTTTCTTAACACTGTTGAGCATAGTAATTTCTTAATTCCTTCCTTTGCTCTCTTTTTTTTGGAGCCAAGGATAACTATATATGAATCACATTAATTTCTAGTGTAGGAAGAAACCATTTCCAGTGTCTTTTATGGTGATATCTTCCATGTGCCCAGAATTTCATATTTCATATAGACTGTTAACTGTTTTTTAAAAATCTTGATTTCTTGTTTCATTACCTTCTTTCAAATAGCTGTACATTTTGTCTTGACTGTCTTTATATTCCCAATTTTATTTCACCTTTTCTCTTTTTGAGGTTTAAAAATCCCATGATCTATGTCTCTGCTGTTTTTTTTAGAATACTATCATAGAATCATTTAGGTTGGAAAAGACCTTTAAGATCATCGAGTCCAACCATCAACCATGCCCACTAAACCATGCCATGACGTGCCCTGTCTACACACTTTTTTAATACCTCCAGGGGTGGTGACTCCACCACTTCCCTGGGCAGCCTGTTCCAATGCCTGACAACCCTTTCAGTGAAGAAATTTTTCCTAATATCCAATCTAAACCTCCCCTGCCGCAACTTGAGGCCATTTCCTCTCATCCTAGTTTTAGTTTTAGTTTATGCTCACAAAGTGCTAGAGACTTCTCTGTTGTAGAATTTACCATTAGTGGGAGATTTTTAGAGAGGTTCCTCAGTTAAGATAACAGAGTTATTTGGAACATTAGCATTTGGAATTCCTGCACCACTGTGTTGATACAACAGTTTCTCAAAGTAGGGTTTTAACACATTCCCTATATACATGCAGCATCTGAGAAAATTTTCAGGGGTACTACATGTAGATTTAAAAATTCTGTACTGGAAATGCTGTGAGTCCTGAACTCTTGAATCAGCAGCTCTGTCAGCACGATCTGAGGCAATATTGCCTTGGATGCATGTTTGTTAGTTGAAGTGGGGAAGAGCACTTTGAACAATGGAGTGCAGAATTATCCAATATGGGATCTCCTGATGTACCCAGGAATGTAATTTATGCACGGGGTATACTCATAAGATGTACCACATCATGCAGGGAAGTTTTGGTTCACTTCTGTCAGATTGTTCCTTTGAATAATGTTCTCTGAGTGAAGAAGTACTTAATTTTAGAATTTAAGCATTTTATGAAACTTCTTTCAGAAACATATTAAAATAATACTGATGCTTAAGATATAAATCAGAGCTTTTGAAGCAAAGCTTGGGACATAAATTTTTTTTTTTCTCAAATTATGTTTTTCACATTCTCAGTTCACCAACATTTTGACCTTTTCTATTTCAGTTCCACCTGATTTTTTTTTTTAAATGAATGGATTGAAAATCCCATTACGGAATTCTTCTATTAACATATATGCTTGGCAGTCAGTTTTCAAGTCTGTTCCTTTGGTTATACAGTCCAATAAATAAGTCTTGAACATTACTGTCTAATTGGTAAAACAGAAGTGGTGAGGTTAAGTATCCAGTGCCTTTCTCCCTGTGTAGTTGTTAGAAGCAGTGTAACATAGCGTGACACATCTGCCAGCACTTCACACCCACTTGCTCATGTATAAATGACTGAACAAAGGACAAAACAATGAAAAATCAAGCTTTGCTTTTTAAATAGAAACGATAACTGGTTAGAGAAAACCAGAAATACGAGCTGCGCAACAGAGTAGAGAAACAAAACTCTGGTGGTAAATATTGTAGCGTTTTATAAGTGATTACAAATTATGTTAGTAATTATGTATATGAACCTAACAACTTTTGAGAATATATATAAAGATCAAATTTGACAGTGTGGAAATAAAAATGTTTGATTCTGATGTTTATTTAGTGAGAAAAGGCAATCAAGGAAAACAGCCATTTATATTCTTTTACCTAGCTTAGATAAATGTGGTTTTTTAAAATAAGATTGATACAATTTTATACAAAACCTACAGTCATTCTTCTAAATCAAATTGATTCCCCCAAATCCAACCAGATGTGTATTTATTAGGAAAAAAAAGAGAATTCTATTGAAAAAATTTCCTCATTTCTTGTCTAGAAAACAAGAACGAAAAAGTGAAGCTCATAAGGAAAGCAAGAAGGATGTTCTATTTCCCTTCTTCTGACCTGACTGATACTCCCTTTTCTCTCTCCTGACGTGTTTTCTATAATGCAGACCACAGTAAAAGAGCTGGCAACTTGGCTTGATTTTCTTCCAACCTTCAGACTTCAAATGCAGACTAATTTCTACTTCAGTGTTGCCATAGACACAGTTTCTATGATGTGTTTATTTTTTTTACTTCTATCTATCTGTCTGTCTATCTGTCTTTCATCTTGCTAGCTAACAACTTTTTTCTCCTTTCCTCCTTTACTTTCCATACTTCCCAATTCTTCCCCAGCACCTATTCCACTTGCTTAATTTAATCAGGTGTTACTAATCTCTTATTTTTTGTAATTCAGAATCCTCACTCTTGATGCTTTATTCAGTATTCATATCCTGCAATACCCCACAAGGAATGTCCAATGTATCTTGTTGGGCTTTGAAACACTCTTTCTTTCTACTATTGAAACTCACAGTAATTAACTTTGCTTTGCATACTGTTCTGAGGAATGCCTTCAGGTCTAAATGCCCCCCCTTCTCCTTCTGTTCTTAGGTTGTACTGGATTTCTCTTTGATTCTATTTGTGGTAGAGACATACTGATGCAGCATAATACACATTCTCTCACGCTGCACTTTCACCATTTTTTGTTTCTCCCAGAGGCTCTTCTCTTGACTTTTCTGTTTATAGTAAATACATACAACAGCAGCAACTCAGAAGGCACCTACTCATCTGCAGTCATTCATCATTGCTGTTGGATTGCTTATACAACTGCGAAGAGCAAGACAGTCCAGTGATGTACTTAAATTGGATGCTTCTGGTGAAAATGTTTCATCCCTATTATTTAAAGAAAAAAAAATAACGATTTTATTAGTCCTTCTTAACATGCAGGTGGACATTTAATTCCTAATATGCTATGTGAAGTTTATAATCTCCTGATCTAACAGGAATAGCAAGACCAGGAAAGTGGAGCACCCATGTTTTTCCATGGCAGTTACACCTTTCACTCTAGGGACAGCGGCACTGGGTCTGTGGATACCTTGGCAATACTCACACTGTCTTAACTTTCGAGCTCTGATTTACAGGTCTAACTCGGGGCTTTGGAATCCCTTATATATTTGCTGGACAGATTTAAATTCCAAATTTAGATGCTCTGAATAACCTTCTGTGGAGAGCTTGGTTTCTTTTTGGACTGTTTAGGAAACCTACGATCCTAAATGGAGCACTTAACTTTGGTGCTTGGAGTTAGCTGCTGTTTTCTGTTTTCTTATGCACACATTGCATCATGTGGCATTCTCCCATTTAGGAAACACAGAGCTTGATTCTCCTTAAATAATAGTTGTTATTGATTTTAATAGGATTGTGCTCAATAGAAAGGTGTCTCAAGTGACATTCTACCTTCTTTGGAGTTGGGACAATAAAATAATTTTCTTTTACTACCCAAAGACATTTTTGTTGAGTTGTTTGTTTGTTTGTTCACCAGCAAGTTTTTTTCTCTCTGTTATTCTGTCCTACTGGCCATTTATTCTGGACTTCCCCCAGGTCTCAGAGGAAGTCTCATATACCACCTTACTCTTCCCTAAATATTTACCTTTTGGCTTTTTTCTTGAAGCAGTGATTTAGTTAGGTAAAAATGGATTGATACAAACCTAAGATTGATGCGGTTGGAGGATGAGATTGATTAGCAGCCTGCTTACTATGCTATTGCCTAGGTATGGACTGAAAGGAAGGGAAAAATGCTTACAAATGAATCAGAGCTACTGAATTTTACAAACTGCTTTGAAAGAACTAATTCTTAGTTACAAAGGTACAAAATCAGTGGTAAGCTTCATACTGTACAAGCTGTGGGCTGGTGCAGAGCAAATCTTTCGTGTGTCTCCTTTTACAGCTTCTCTGTTCTTAGTGCCTGTCTGGACCTGATGATCAGTTAACAAAGCCTAAATAATCATTTATCACACGCTAGAATTGTTATAATATTTTATCAACAATTTGGGAACTTCTGCTTTGCTGCCTGTTGTCCTCTGAACTGTTCCTCTTCCCCCACCTGTGTTAGTACAGAAAATCAGCCCCTCCCCATACAGCTGAACTTGTTGGCAGTTTTCTTGCCTGCTTTTTAACCAGTGGTAAATAGCACTGTGATTTACTGAGGAAGCGGGGCTTGTCACATGCAGAACAAACATCAAGACTTTGGGCATCGCGTCTAAGCTAGCCACAGGCAGTCAGGCATCTCTGGGAAGGGATTCCTTCTATCACCAGTCAGCTGTTTAGGAAAGAGAGGGTGAATACATAGAGAGCCACAACTCTAGGAGATGCGTTTGCACACCTTCCTTCCAGGAAGGAAGCTTTGTATCAGCTTCGCTCTGTTGTATCCGCGTCTACTCCGTGGAACTCGCACAGGATAGACAAACCCTTCCAAGTGGTACTTCCAGTTTTACAGCTCCAGAGGCAATCCCTTTTTATTTCAGTGTTATGTTGCTTTGCTTCTCTTGGCCTCAGATGAGTTATTCCTAATTTACTTAGGTGTTAGTGAGAAAAGAAACAATCCCTGGGCTTAATATTTTTGCTTTGAATGCTTTTACCTTCATCATAATAACTTAATAAAATGCAAATATGCAGAAATGAAAAGATTTCTTCAGTTCTATTTGGTAATACTTCAGAAACTGGTGTCTATGCATGGTACGGCTTTTGGGATTTTTTGTTTTCATTTTTTTTAAGAAATGAACACAATTCCTTGACATAGCAAAATCTGCCTTGTAATGTACTAAATGAGAAACCTGACTTCTAAACAAGTAGAGACTATAGAGGCTATTTTTTTCGTAATTCTCTATTACTGACCTTGTAAAAGGCCTATTAAAAAGAGTCAGTGTTGATCGCTTTTACCACAGTCACAATTTATGAGACTATTATCTCACATAATCCAAATAGGTAGTGTTATTGTGCACTTTATGCTACAGTTGTTCTTTTGTGCTCCATAAATGACTAGCTGCATTATTAACAAGTATTTATATAGAAGCCCTGAGTTTAGTTAATGTTTCTGTGAGCGAGAAGCAATACTTGGTTTGAATGATACAAAAGTAGTACCAAAATCAGTACAAAAGTAGAAAAACACAGAATAAAGATCTATAAGATTACAGGAAAGGCTGGGCCTGTTTGAATAGCAGAGGTATGGTGATTAAGACTCTAGGTATCCTCCAACACATGAATCATTACAACATGAGTGATAGCATGAAGCCCTGATAGTCTCTTCCTGGTCTATAACAGAGCCTGGAGTGTCCAGTTGTGAAACGTCTGGCTTGCCTTTCCCAGTGTGCTGATTTCAGTGCAAGCATCCAGATGTTCACCTTTCTGTCCTGGTTTTCCTCCCCATCTCCTATTAGTGATAGTTATATTTTCCTCCTGTCAGTTTGTCCTTGATTGCTTCTTCCCCAACTTCCTCTCCAAAGTATATGCTACTGTCATATTTTGATTCCTTGGTATCATGCCTGTTGTGTGGTCTACTTGCTGTGTCTTCCTGTTATAACATTATTTTTTCCTCCAGCTATATATCTGATTAGTATTCACCACTTTAAAAAATGCTTCAGTTTTACTCTCCCTATGGACTTTCATTTAAGAGTGTTTACTTCAGGCAAAGGACAGATTATGCTATCATGTTGTAAAATCCTAATACTACTAATAAATGCCTCTAATGGACTGGATTCTGTCCCTTTTTTAATAGAAGATCATTGAGTAGGTGTCCCATAGCAGTGGTTTTATTAGAAAAGAAAAGTCAAATGAAAAAGCAGAAATAAAGATAGCTGCATACATTACAAAATCAGAAATATCAGAGCCTACCAATCTAGAATCTGTTCGCAGTTTCCAATTGCTCTGCTGACAATAATGGGGTTACAGTAGTGTGAAAACTGAATCAATGAAATCAACAACATCCCCTCTGAGTGGTATAGCATATTGCATGGCATAGAATATTGCACTACATATTTCTCCCAATAAACCCAAGCCACTATTGATGCAGTATAGAAAGGGGCCAGAAAATATATTGGTGGTTATTTCTGTTTCTCTGAGCATGCCTGACACACACTGCTTTTATTTCGCTTGGAGTGTAGGATTATTGATAAGGAATTAACAGTAGTCATGATAGGTTTTCTCTTCCTTCACATCCAGTTATGTCTTTTACTTTCCAGCATGTATACTGTTGCTGCAATATCTGCTTTTGGTGAGCTTGACCTTGGACAGGTTCCTCAATGTTTGAAATCTATTGGAAACAAAACTTTGGCATGTAATGAGGCAGCCCGCTTGCTGCGGCGAGTGTGCTGTTGTGAACAAGTTACTCTGGTTTCCAGTGGTGTGTTGGATAAAGACTGCAGAGTCTGAGGTCTCTGTGCGTGGAACCATACCCTCAGCATCCTCCCTACCAGCTCGGTGCATACCCAGCCGTGCAAATGGGATACGGATTATGGAGGAGCAAATAATACGGTGTTTATGGTGCCTGCAGAAAGGCAGATGACACATGATACTGAGTCTGAGGTGACAGAAGTAGAGCTACAGAAATGTTTTTAAGTCTCTTCTGGCAAAACTGGGAGCTGCTGCTGGCGGGGCACCGCTGTGAACAGTTCTGAAATTCAGCTGGCGGGTCCCAGAAGCTCTGAAAGCGTTCCCAAAGCACACGTTTTCAGGTGCTTTGAGAACAGGCTGTGTTACCTGACTGAGTCCAGTTTTGTACGCAGGCCGGGTTGCTTTTTTCTCTCTCATTGTGTGTGATTGTTAGCTGCTGAATCTAGAGAAGAAGGTCACGCTGGTTGTTGTAGTTGCAGAGTTGGGCTTTCTGACAGTTGTCCAAAGGTCAGGTTGCTTGTTCTTTTATTATATGTCTTGAGTGTAAATAAATAAATGAAACACGTTGAGGCAAAAAATCCCAAACTATAATACTTCAGAGTATCTTTTCAGATGAAATGGCACTTTATCCCCATATAAAACGTTGCATAGAAGAACATGAGGAAAACATACCAATTTGGCTTCTTTTGAAAATGATCTTTTAAGACTGCCAGCTTGGAAAGCAGCTGAAAGAAGCAAGGGGAACCATTGATTGTTACACACGATGTGACAGCTGAGGTGTCTTCTTTAAAGAAGAAAGTTCCTCAATAGCTCTCCTCTATCAGTACAAATTGCTACAGAAAGCAATTTACTATATGCTGCCGAGAATTAATAAATGGAGTTATTGATATAGGATCCAGGTCACTGCCTAAACTGGAAGGAAGACTTAGGGGCACAGTGTCTTGCTCAAACAGTATGGGTTTTTTTCTGTGCAGAAACTGTGTTTTCTCTGAGATACACAGCTCATGCTGACTCAGCACTTGAGATAATGAATCTTTTTCTGAAGTTGAGGTTTCTGCCTATTAGCGACAGCATAATATATTGAGGCTGAGACTGATAATAGTACAAAGTAATCATCCCTTTTAAAACAGGAATTACTTTGATGAACATTAACATGAATATCAGTGTAAGTACAGGGTGTGCTTAGTACCATTTAACATGACCTTCATTTTGATAACAGCTCTAATTACGTGGCGTTTTGCAGGAGCTGACAATCGGTTGGTTGTGTTGGCATTACTACAGTACCTCATGGATTCTGTTTATCTGCAGTTTTGTGACCTTCACTCTTTCTTTATCATTTTTGTCTTATATAATGAGTTTAATCCCCTTGAGCAGATGAAATATCCACAAAATTTTTAAGCGTTCCCTGACATGGGTGCTAGGAGAACAGTGCTTTTCAGGGCTGTGGGTTCGGTCCCATGGCAGTGTAAGCCCACAGCTCTTGGATGGGGCCATCTGGGCTATTTCAGAGGTGGAAGAGGCATCAGTTCAGCTGCATCAGCTTCCTGAAGCAGTGTACCACGGGTCTCTTGGACACTAATGCTGTCCTAGGAAAGAGGTGATAATACACCTGGGATAACATAGTCTGGGCTTTGAGGGATTCGGGCTTGTTTGACATGCATTCAGAGGATTTGCTTGTGATCTGGTTTTGCTTTACAGTTATGTCAAGTTTATCAGATTGAGCTAACATGTTACAACAGCAGACTTTTCCACCCACCAGCACAACAATTAGAGCAAGACTGGTTCTTTAGGTCCAACATCTTTTTAAGATGTCCTACATGTTTGCATAAGCATAAAGGGGCTCACAGAGTAGCTTGAATTTCTTTGTCACATTTTCTTCCTTGGTTGTCCTGTCTTGGGAGGGAAAGTAAATCTTGAGCCCTCTTGTGACTCTTTTGCAAGTGTTGGGTTCAGTTCTGTTGATGTTACTGTTGAAGACATGAAACATGATTCTAATCCAAAGTATTTTCTGTATCCTTTCCCTTACTCATGACATGTATACCCCCTGCTTTTCCTTAAACCCACACCTGATCTGTGAATGGAACTGCTCTTTTGTGCACTTTGAGGGAGTCAGGTCTCACAAGAAGGTCAAAAAGCATCAGTTCCCAATATCACCTTGTAATGTGGCAGACAATCGGGTCTGGCCTTCCTGTTAATTCTAGTTATTTCTGGATTTGAGCCAGTGAGGACAGTTGTTTGTGTTTGTGAGATGTTGAAAGGCAAACTGCTATGGAACATAAAAATGCCTCAATATTTGCAGTGTTTTAAAACATAATTAGGAGTTCCTCCTCTTTTTTTAAGGAGCCTGTAGGGTATTTTGGGGTCACATATACAAGTTTTCATTTCAGCTGTTAATTCTAAATATCTACTTTTTCTTAGTGAAGGCTCAGGTTCCCTCGGTTTTTGATATTGTAAGATTATGAGACTTTAGGGAGGATTGCTGTTCATAAAACACATGAAGTTTTTCATCACTGCTAAGATTCTCTAGAGTGCAGATATGAGTAAGTCAAGTTTGGGTCTACAAACATCAATGGGGTTTAATAGGAATTAATAGCAATTGCTGTTTAAGGAAATAGTCTTGTATTTTTCTTTTTCCTTATAGTTCGAGTTTAACAATCCCGTGGCTAAATTTCACGTACAGCCATGGATTTCTCCAGAAAATGTAGGAATTGCTTTTTTGCAATTTGTGGGGAAATAAATAAATAAATACATAAATTCCTTGTATGCTATTATGCATCATCTTTTATTTATCAAAAGGTAATTTGAAGCTTCTATTCCCTCTCTTTTAGTGTACAAGGAGTTAGTAGCTTAAGGACACAGATATTGAACATCAGCTGTAAGGTCATGGGTTTTTTTCACCAAGCAGAAGAAGGGGAATTGTTTGGAGACATGGCCTTGGCTCTGAGAGCTGCTTGGTTTCTGCCGCATCATTAGAAACCAAACAATTTGTCAGAACTCTTGCAGATTAGGATTAGAAGAAGGAGAGGATGAAGGAGTGATGAAAGGGGAAAGATGGAGTGACTGAAGCCCTACTCTGAGCATATCGCTTTATCTGAAGCACCCTCATTATAAACAGTTGCTGAATGTTTTTTCTATTCAAGGTCAATAAGAATAAAAAATTGGGTTTGCTAATCAGATAAGAACTTAATTACTTTGTTTCAGAGACCAAGGCACACAGCATTTTTAGCTCTGAAATTCATACAGTTTAACTTCACAAAGCTAATTGGAAAGTTTTATTTTTTTTAAAAATAATAATTTAGATGTATATTAATGTATATTTTTTAAGGTAGTAACAAGAAAGGTGCAGAAAGTGCTTCAGCTTTCAATAGAGTAAAATGTGTTTAAGCACTGATTAAATGATTTTTAAAAAATTATGCTTATTTTTACCAAAGATATTTTCAACCCAACAATATATAATAGAAGAGTGCATAATTGAGCATGGCAGACAGGGACCATTGCTCTCCTAGAGTTAAGGGTGCATTAGTATTTCTATTACAGTCTTGTGTATTTTATGAGATAAGTTGGTTATAGTAATTGGTTCCACATTGAAATGTAGCTTGAAAGATTGAGACCTGAGATCACAAGTTATATTTTTAGAAAGGTGTTCTGAGAATTACTTAAACTACTGTGGTTTGTTTATGGTATACTGGATTCCCAAGGTCCCCATTAAGGTTCATGGTCCCATTAAGGGTGGTTTTGTATAAACAGGTGGGTAGGCACAATACCTGTGCAAGCAGATTAACATCTCATACCCTCAACCAGTGGGTTGCAATTTAAATAGATGCTTAGTCCCACCAGACAGGATCTGTGAGTATATTACCAACTGAAACATGGGTCTGACATTCCACTTAGGCGTACCGAGGTCTTTCTGCTCACTGGGACCATAAGGCGTAGCGTGTCCATCCTGTATCCAGAGGGCCAATTTTGAGATACTTGCTGGCAGATAGCACTGTTGGGTGCTCATTCTTTGGTCCTCAGCTGTGCGGGCTGGCTCAGGGGAAGGAAGAGCCTATTCTAAATCCCTGCCTTTGACCTCCTTCCTTGGAGGGGGTCCGGGATGCCTCTGCTACTGAGGCCACTCTTGTGTGGAGCAATATGAGGATTGGTGTCATGTAAGCCAAAAAGACATGCTGTGTTTCTCAGCTGGGACCTAATTCACATGAAACTTGGGGCCAAGAGGTAAACTAAGTAACAAAGGAAATTGTTCCCATTGTTTTAGACTCCCTGCAAAGATCTTTGGGTTATCTTTGGCTCATACTACATGATCTGCACCTTTTCTGTGGCTAGGCAGAACACCCTGTTAGGAATGTCTCTATAACATTCACTAAGTGTCCTTCAGAAAAAGACACTCACTTGCATTTTTATTTTGGGGTGACTTTGGTTGTTTCACTTGGGATTACTGCTTGCTTGGACTAAAGAAAAATAGGCTTGGGTTGTTGCTATTGCCGAAAGCAGGACAGGTTCTCCATACCTTGTCCTGTTCCTACCTGTATCTTGAGGACAAGGGTGTTGATTTACCCTTGCCATCTGACAGCGTTATACCAGGAACAAGAAATAGCTTTGAGAGCAAAGAACTCAACTTCACATCAATATATTTTCTAAACTATTATTTTAAAAAGTGAGCATTAAAACAGTTTCTCTTTCAGCACGAATGAGATGTTACTGTTGCATTTGGCCTGAGGTATTTATGATATACTCCACAGCATCAAAGCAAAGTTTATAAAGAGTTTGTCACAGAGCCTCAGGTAGTTATCCACTTGCTGCTGAAGAAGAGATATCCGATAGGAAGAGATACACAGAATTTCTATATACAGAGAGACATCTGTATCTAAGGGACTGTGTCTAGAAACGTTTGTCTTTTCATACTGTTAGGATGTTGAAAAGCTTTTTATGCTATGTATTAGTTCTTGCAAATTGCTTGCCAATTTAATAGCAGCAGCATCTAAACAGTAAGTAATTGCTTATGATAATGAGAGCAAACTAATTTACTGGAATATGTTAATATTCACAATGTACTTAAGAACAGCGGGGTATTCCAAAAATACTACTCTCTTGTTTAACTGCAGTATTTAGGTTGCATTGTTATTACAAATGCTAGCAAATTCATCACAAAGCCAGCCTCTCATTGAATAGCCATGTTATTGAGACTCCAGCATGTGTGAGCAAGGAACATGTAGTGTCCTTTGAGAACTAAACAGGATATGAACAAACCCTTTAGATTTAAATAATGAATCTTAATTTCTGATTGATGTTCATTAGATGAGCATTTATAAGACAGACAGAGAGCCTTCTTTCTTTCCCTTATGACTTGTAAAATTTAATTTAACAAATTTCAACCCAAATAGCATACAATCACTTTTTTAATATTTGGGTGTCTTCAATGGATTTACTCTTTGTGTGAGATGTAGAAACATTTCTAGAAACATGCTTTACGTGAATCTGTGAAAGATGTGCAGGAGTCCTCAAAACTTACAAGTTAGTATGTGTTAGCTGATCTTGCATGACTGGTTTTTAGTATATTTGACTCATTGGGTTTTCCTTCTTTTCTTGGGAAATGTTCTGTTTTGGTTTAGGTTGGGTTGTTTTTTTTTTAGCAAACTTAGATGAATGCTTATCGAAAAATGGGTTATCTCTGAGCACACTTCTGCACAGAGTAATTTTCCACATGCATTGGTATTACTTACAGTTTTGAAGGGTTCTTAACATCTTTGTGTATTTTTACTATGAAGTGCTGTATTAAAGTAGGGCTTCCCAAACTATTGAAGACTCATCTTCACTTCAGGAAATTAAAAGCAATCATAATTTCCTCCAGCCAGACCTTTGGAAGTAAAGGGCCTACACAAAATCACTGCTTTAATTAGTCTGGGTTTGTCTTCAGAGGGTGATTAACTGCTCACCTTTCTTGCATACATGGGTGAGCTGTCATAGCTAATAGTACTGGCATATGAAGTGTCAAAGTTGACACTTGAGTTAGTCCCTGTTGAGATGAATGAATAGCTTACATGCCAAAACTGTTTTGTCAGGTTCTCTCCAAACACTGTTGTGGAATCCAGTGGTTAAACCATGCTCCCTAATTACTCAACTACGTAAAACAGTGAAAAGCGCAAGATGCATCCTCTGAAGCTGGCAGTGAATTGTTGCTTACAAACAACAGCATAAGGACTTTCCAAAGAAGAATGATTGCAATTATCATAATGACAAGGCATGTAGCTTTTTTGTGCCTGACCACAATTGGAGATCTATTATGTAGTAGAACAGAAAGAAGTAGGAAGGAAGTGAATTGGCCTAACCTGGCTGGCCCCTGTTAGCTGTTATTAAAATGGTCTGATAGCCTTAAAGATTCAAATACAGCTGGATCTGTGTACCCCTATTAAACACTATTTGTTTCCTGTGCAGATTTGATAACAGAAGTAAACATTGATGTCCCAAAACCAATCCTTGGGATAATGACTAGGAAATTTTTACAGATAGAGTATCATTTGTAGTTGCTTGCTGGTTCTTATTTTCAGGCTTCCCTTGAGCCAACCAACCAGATATTTTTACATCGTATTCCTCTTTTACCTGATACTTTTCTGAGGATTGAGTACACATGTGGTACTGGTGAAGAATAGCTTTGGTTTTAAAATTGGAGGATTTTTAAAATCAGTTATTACTCTGTATCAAATGAAATGAAATATCCTGAATTTTTAGTCTTGCTCATGCTTGGAGTTAGAAAGACAATACAATGCCACAAGTTGTATGCAGTTAATAGGTAGCCTGCTCATTCCTTCCCCTTGCCAGGTCTGCCTCTGAGATGCCTCTAGCAACTGAACAGCTGCTTCAGTGGTGGGTTCATGTGCTTCAGGGAGGCTTAAGCTCTGTGTTTTTCCAAAGATTTAATATCTTTCATTTAATTTCATTTTTGTTAGAAGAAGAATAGGTGCTATTTTTGCATTTCAGAATGTAACATCTCTAAGAATCCATGCTCTTTCTGTTTTTCTTCAGCTACAGCCTATGTATGTCTACTTGAAAATGTTCGGAAATGCTACCACAACACTATTTTGTCTGCTGACTATTAGTAACTGAGTAATTAGGAGAGCACATATGCCACAGAAGTTCTTACTCTTCACTGCCTTTACAAACAAGCAATATTAAACTTCACTGTGCATTGTCCATAATACAATTGCTATTTTCAGAAGAGGCTACGTCTCAGCAAACACTATAAGTTGCAATGTTGCCAGTACCGTCTTTCTGCTGCAAGTCATAGTAGCATCTTATCTCAGTCCAGCATCTGACATCCTTGTTGCACTTATATAATTTTTCAGTGAATTTAACAGGCTTGCAGTAAGGAGTGCTTTTATTTTCAGCATGTTATACATTTCTTGTAAGACAAGTTTTTACTACTTTTGATAGCTCTCAAAGTAGTTTAGGGTTTTTCAAGAGTAAAATATGAGCTGCACAATGTAGCAAGGATGATAATATAAATGTCACTTAAAAATAACTAAGCTAATGCAAGATTGGCTAGCTGGAGTATTGTATTAGTAAGGAAGCCAATAAGAAATAAAGACTTTAGCCTAGAAGCATACTAGACATTTGCAGCCAAAATCCTGTCCATTTAAGCATAATTAAATAACTTAAGGCCAGCTATTTCAAATGTTTATATCTTCATTTAAAGGATAGGGGTTTGATTTTTAAAGGCTGCCAGAAATGCTGCAACACTTCTGAGAATCAGGATACCATGGTAGGTGCTTGAATAAAAACATAACTTCAGGCACTCTGTTTTGCATGATATAATGATTTTTAAAAAAATTATTATATGATTTCTTTGAAAAGTACATTACCTTTTGATGGACCTGTACAGAGAAAATTTAATTTTGGATTTTCTTCTACTGTTTTTTGGCCTATATGCACGTTGGTGCAGAGCTACTTTTGTGGGAGATGTTCAGATCCTGGTGCATAAGCAGTTTGTCTTCAGCTCACAGGCCTCCTAGTTGAGTCAGCAAGCTTGGAAACTCTAACAACTCAAGTTACTTGGCTTATGGAACTTCTAACTTTTGCCAGGTATCTGTTGAGTTTGTAAGGTCCCTGGACTGGAACCACTGAATGATTTCACATAGGCCACCAACAGATGGTAACAACATTTGGTCTCTATCGACCTGCGTAGTATTTGAGCTAATGTCCTAGTTTCTGCATCCTGTTACAAATCCCTTAAACTAACCAGCCCCCTAACTGCATTCTTCTTGTATGTTGGCATAACTAATAAGCCATAAGAAGCAAATCAGTGCACGTGCAGTCCATTTATTTTAATAGAATTTAATGTAACAGTAGTTAAATTGAAGTATAGGGCCTTGACATTTCCTAATGTAAGGAGTGTGGGGACCAGAACAGTCCTGTTGTCTTCAAGAGTACCTGAGTTTACTAATTTCAGTCTGATAATGCCTTTACATTATATCTGTCCGGAAATATTTTTCATCTCATTGCCTTCTCATATGTGTTTCCCAACAATGCACTTTCCAGTTCTCTAGACACTGTTCAAGAAATTTATCTTTAACTGTATGTTGACAAGGTTGTAGGAGGAATAAAACCTTCCCTTATTTATAGACATTTGACTTTTAATTTCCATCTGACTTTTTGGCAAGCTTTCAGAAGCAGACACGTTGTATCCGTGTTACCTTTAATAGAGTTATAATGGATTAAAATGTTTCATGTTGACTGCAGTATGACATTTAAAGCAGGCTTTGATTTCAGAAATATATCATTTTCTAACCATCCACATTACATAAAGGTGCAAGGCGATGATGGGGAATTACTTGGCTTACATTTCATACAGAAATGTTCTAAATTCATTTCAAACAGCCATCCGTAGTGGGAAAGTGATAGGTAATAGGCAGCCAATAAAATTTTTAACCTGAGAGATTCTGGAGATGAACAATAGTTTTCTTTTACCAGTCTGTGTCAGATTTGTGTTAGAAAGACTGTACCCTTTCATAAAATAAATCATCAGTCTTTTATAAATGAACATGCTAATGAGATCAACAAACCCCAGAAATTTTTTACTGTGGGTGTTTCAAATATAATCAAAATAATTCTACAGAATCAGCGTCTAAATACTATCAGTCTATTGGCATTCAGTAAATCAACTCATGTTTTATTAATAAGTCAGATGAACAGATACTGTAATTTCTACACTGTCTTAGGAGTCCTTTCAGGTAGCTCTTGCTTAGCTAAGGTCCTTCTCAAAATTATATTCATTTTAAACACAATTGAAAGCTCTTAGTTTGATGTGCCTGCTCAAACTGAGTAGTACTTTACTCCAGTTAAGTG
>VYZV01032187.1:404-52770 GCA_013401275.1 Pandion haliaetus | reverse complement strand
AAGGGGAGACAACAGCACATGAAAAACAGAGCTGAACAGTGCTGCTTTTACCCGTGCTTGTTATAAGTAGGGCCTGGTTAGGATCCTTCTTGTATGCTTGCCTAGGTCCTCTAGTCCTGATCTGCAAGACTTTGTGTTACTTTTAGTCCTGGATTTATCCTAAAGGTCACCCTGGGTTGGTGTTGGATAGAGTCAAAGGAAAAGGGCGTATCAGCTGTGGTGCTCTTTCACTTGGGAGTCTTGTCAGCATTTGAACCCCTCTCAGAAGGGGAAGGGCTATTTTATTTAGAGTTGCTTTTCTCAATTCCTCACTAAAAAAACTTGGGTTTGGGGTAAAGCTCAAGCTTTATGCACTGTCACACTCAAGAATTTTAAGTCAACTTTTTAAAAAAAATCCCCAATCTTTCAAGTTAAGTAGAATTCTTAAAAAAATCCTCAATCTTTCAAGTTTTAGAAAAACGGCCTGTCAGTGGCAGATACCTCATGCTGAGCACAGCTGCTTGGCATGGGGAAACATCTATCTGTAGAAACACCTGCTGCCTTATCAGCACCCTTGTGCAGCATTTTCCCTTGTCCATAAAAGAGTACACAGATAGGGGAGAAACAGCTCACTGGCTGGTGTTCCTGCTGGTTTTTGGAGTGTGATTTACTTGCATGATGGATTTGTCCAACACTAGCAGAAGAAATCTTTCCTTGTCTCTTTATAATCTACTTGTTTCCATAGGAAATGGCTCCTGTGTGTGGATTGCTTGTTGTTTTGCCTTCTGCTTTCATCCATGGATGAGTAAGGAAAGGCTTCTTCCTCTGCTATGGCTCTGGAAAGATTTTGTTGCCCGAGTGAGTCAAAGGGCTTTACTTGATTTACATTCTTGAAGCAGACATGGGTTTCTAGCCTGAGGGAGGGAGAAAGGGTTAGGCAGAGAAATCTTGTTTTGGAAGGAGCACTCAGTGCCTTCCCCTGCCTGCTTTCGTCTCCCCCCTTCTAAGAGGACTAAAAATACGAGTGTATTTGTAGTTTTGTTCTGTAACTATCTGCAAGCAGGAGGTTAGAGCAACTTCCAAATACCAATTTTGATTGTTCTTAGATGGCAAATTAGTAGCTGTGTGGAAAAAAAGACTTTTCCCCATGCTTAAAATTGAGGTGTTACTTAACTCCTTCCTTGTACTTTGTTTTTAAGGTTTGGTAGTCAGTCTGGTTTACTTTTAACTTCTCAGGTACCAAATAAATGTTAAAGATGTTACTAACCTGTTCGATGCTCTGAGGCAGATTTCTGGGCACATGCATGTGCATCTGTCTGGTGTGCATGTAACTGGGAGGCCTACCTGCTTTCACACTTGGCCATTGTTGATACTGACGCTATTTTAACTTTGGAATGAGTTTTTGCAGCTGGCAGGTCTCTGGAGAAGAGGAAGGCAGGTATGGATATTGCTTGCCTCTTGGGAACAGATGAAGCCTGTCTCTCAGTGAGCAATTTCATTTCCCATGCACCTCCCAGGCTGGTTTAATGAGTTGTCAGAGGTTCTGCACACGACATCTTCAGAAAGGTAGTAGGACAACCTTTGTAAATGAAGTTTAGATGTGCTTGGTATTAAGATGCTTCATACCCGGTTGATGTGTTAAGTTCATTTTAAAAAGAAAATTGTTTGAAAATACTAGCTTCATTTGATCGGCAGAAATAGTTATTTGCCTGTCATTTGGCATCGAACTCCAGCTCATCACCATCACTTATGAGAAAGGAAAACAAGCATGCTTTATTCTCCAACATGTGCAGCATAAGTGTAAAATTGTATTTTGGTTTCTTTCCACATTTGAGGGTGGATCTCTAAAATGCTGCTGTATGGGTGGCTTGTCATTAAGTGTTGTCCCTATTTTGGTGCAGTAGCAGGTAGATGCCCAATAGCAAGTTACTGGAAACAAAGTCTGCTTTTAATAATGAACTATTGCAGCAAAAGCATATGTGGGGTAGAAGTCTGACATGTTCCCTAAAACAAACTATGCTTGTGAAATCTATCAGTTGGGAGAAAAGTGCTAAGGATGTCCAGGAAGAAGGCTGATGAGAGTAGAGCTCTTGCAGGCGTAGAACAAGGTGTTGAAAAGCAAACTGCAGCTGTTCACGTGATGCACGAAGTGCTATGCCTGCTAGAGTGTGTGTATGACAAACACCTAGGTAGTGAGAGTTTAGTTATTAAGACTATAACTTAAGTGAGAAGTTCCAACTGCTACTTTTTTTTTTTTTGCATCTTGTGACACACGTTGAGGGCAAAGTGCCTTGATCAGCTTTTGTCCAGCTTTGAAAAAGTTTATCATAATCTCATTTGAGCAAATAGGAGGGAGGAAATGTTGGAGATGTTAGCCAGTCAGCTTTAAATATTGCCTTTCTGTTTGCAAAATCAGTAACAAGGTGCTCTTAAAAATGATCACGGAAGATTGTGAGCGAGTAGAGAGGAAAATGTGCTTTTGAAATGTTGTCTGGGTGTTTGAGATGTCTTTTGTCAGTTGCATTGCTTCTGTCACAGTTTACCTGCTCTGTGTATGTATTCAGTGCAGTGGTAAGAAAAAGAAACTCATGTGGGTTTTTTTTTAAAAAAAAAAAAACCCCAAACCCAGAAATAGTGAGTGTGACTCACTGGGTTTGTACATCAGGCTGCATACTTGCTTTTATCAATAACTAGCTTTTCTGCTGGGAAAGCATCATCTTTCAAGGAATTGAAATACAGAAACTAGGAATTGAGGACTGTGCTGGAAGAGTTGCATGGCATATGCTGCGCTGTCTCAGTTTTGCATGCGGCAGCAAGTTGCAGGAATTGTTTGTCTTTTCCTTTATCTGTTATCCATGTGTGCTAGGTAAAGGTCTGAGTGAAGCAAGAGTTTGGCAGTTAAATAGTAATGCTGGCACAGAGGCACATTGCACCAGAGGACTTGATAAGTAAGTTGAAGGTGGTGGTGTCTTCCTAACACAGATGTAAGGCTTCCTTCGTGCAGGGGACCAAGGAGGAACTGCACTGCTGTGCTGCTCTGAGCCTCTTAAGTTTTTGACTGAGTGTTCTTACAGAAAACGCCATTAAGAGGATTTACAGCTTTGAACCACTTCACAGGTGGGTCAAAGTGTCTCACTGACAGTAACACAGGAAGCCAGACATAGAGCAGGGGATTAAACTGATTCCCAAGTTACTGCCTTGACCACAGGCCCGTCCTTCCCGTGAAGCACAGATGCGCTTTTCATGTCACGTAAGTAGCAAGTGCACCAAGCTCAGTGCTTTTGGTGCAATTGCCTTGGTGCTTCTGACCTCCCAAGTTTCACATGAAGAGCAAAAATAGCTGCTGCACCTGTATTTCTTAGTTAAACTTCCCCAGGGGCACCTGCCAGGGGAATTCTGCACTGTCCCAAGGGTGGTGACTTCTACAGATGCTCTGCCAGCATGTGGCAGGTCTGACATGCTGAGCTGCTGCACTGACTGCGGCTGCATGTTTCCAGGAGGGAGCTGTGCCCCTGCTCAAAGGGAGATGTTGCCATAGCTCCTGGACAGGAGTCGTGGTCACCGAGACCACAAGAGTTGAATCAGCTTGGGCTGAGGAGGCTGGGTGGTGTGAACGCACATGGTGTAGGTACACAATGTGGCGTCATTTGCTTTTGTAGTGTAGTTGGGGCTAGCGGGGCTAGCGGAGAGTAAAAGTGGTGCATGTAGTGCAGGAGAGGGCATGGGTTTGGCATTACACCTTCTCGGGGACCTCAGCATCTTGTTGCTGTGTCCAAAGGGGATGGCTGGAAACCTTTGGTAGGGGGACTGATTCCAGCAGAGCAGGAGCATCTCGCGCAGAAGGTGGCGGAGCCTGTAGGCTTGTGTTCCTGACTGTCGGGAGCCTGAGAAGAAATGTCATTTAAAGTAAGTCATGTGATTGATGACATGGGTGTAAAGTTCTGGGGTGTTTGGGTTTTCGTTACTGTTCCTCACCGGAAAAAATGAGGATGATCAGACCCAAATAAGGCCTCAAAACAGGAAACAGACATCTTTTGGGGAAAACGATAAACCGGAAGTTCACACCGCTATATTCTTCAGCTGAAGCTCCCTATTCTGCGTAAGTAGCTACTGTGGGAAGCGGAGCTGTGCTTAGCCATTTGCACTTTGTTACATTTGCATTAGTAACCGTGTGCTTAGCCATTTGCAAGACCTGTGCCTCGGGTGCCAGTTACAGGAATAGTTACAGTTGAGTAATTTGTATGTGCTTCATCTGATTTGGTGGGAGGTTAATGGGTACAGAAGTTCCTGTTAGTTTGACTGCTCTGTCCTTGGTGATTTTTGGTTTGTTTGCTTTTTTTTTTTTTTTAAATTCCAGGTGGAGGCTAGTCCTCTTTTTCCTATTGGATAAGAGTGTACCTAATTATTACATGAATAAATTTGGGGTAGGTCTCTAAGCACAGATTCGGTAGTGATGGTTTCTTTGTTCCAAGTGCTTATCTTAGAAACACAGGAACTGAATTTTTTGATGAATCGCTGCATAGGGCTTTTTCTACCTAATGTGTATACGTTTCTGTTTTTTCTTTAACTATTTGCTTTCCACAACTAGTATTCTAACATGCAGCTTTCACAAAGAAAGTGAAAAACAAACCTTTGGGCTCACTCATTCAGAAATACCTTTTTTAATTTTGTTCCTGCACTTGTAGGAAACTTTTTTTTTGTTAAATATACTTCAGTACTTAACGTTTTTCTTGCAATATAGTCATCGTGCTTGCAGTCTTGTTTCAGTTACTTGTGAAACTCATTTTGAGCAGTGAACCATATATCGACCAGTACTTTAATTGAAAATATTCAAGCGCTTCTCACTGAGAAAATCATTGACTCGATACATATTGTTTGAATGATACAATTCAGGCTTTCACTAAGAAATGAGATTGACTCGATTGTAGTTAATAAAATAATAACATGCATTTAATTCTCCATTTTTTGACCTTGTTACCCATTTGAATACTTCTTTAGAATAAATTGGACAACCTTAAGAGTCTATAGGTATTTGCATCGGACTAAAATATTACCGATGCTGGTTAAGGTTTTAGATAACACTAAAAAGGAAGCAAAGAAGCTTTTACTGAACTATGTTGCTTTTTCTGTTAAAAATAATGTATTATTGCAGATTTTTTTCTACTTCTGAGAGCATAGTGGTAGGTTCCAATGTATTTTAAATATTCCAGTGAATAAACTGTTGTGCCTTCTAGAAATCCTCAACAATAATGACAAAAACCTCCTGAATTAGAGCACTTCTTCAAGCCAGCTGCTTCCTGATAATCAACATGTCACTCCAGCAGTCTGCATAAATCCTGCTCTCTAATTAGAATTACAAGGCTTGTCAAGAGCTCACATGGCCCTTCCTCTTCTATCTCCTTAAATCCTGGGCCAGGTCCCAGCCTGAATTTGCATCTCTCTGCAATAATTCAATTGATTTAGAGTCTGTTGGATGCTGAGATCGAAATCAGAATCACTTTACCTAAAGGTGAAGAAATTTCAGTGGAGCAGAGAAAATATTTTAATTGCTTCAGCTAATCCTGTAAGGAGGGCAACTCATCCAGTTTGGAAGTAGCTGGAATTTACTTTTCTTAAATGTAGTAAATAATAACAATCAAATGGAAAGTAGGCATCCTTACCCATTGATACAAACCGTAGCTGAGAAGATGGGCTTTTATGGCAGGAAGTCTTGCCATGAGGACCTGGAAGTTTTTTGCTGCTATTGAAGTTAAGTCGGGTGTGTTTATAAAAGGAAAGAGGAGCTGACTTGAAAATATACCATGTGGGAAGTGTCCAGTTCTTCCTACAGAAAGCAGATCCTGTCTGTCCTTGTGTGCATTGTGAAATGGTGTCTCTGGGGTGAACAGTACTAGTGTCGTGATGTGCTGAGGTTTAGGAGTTGCTGATTCCAGCTGATTTGCCAGCCTGCTGTGGGGATTTGGCCTGCCTGCTAGCCCCATTCTAGCGTTGCCTAGATGAGATGTCTTTGCTATTGAACTCCCCCTCAGA
The DNA here is from genome assembly GCA_013401275.1 of Pandion haliaetus. Classification (NCBI taxonomy): domain Eukaryota; kingdom Metazoa; phylum Chordata; class Aves; order Accipitriformes; family Pandionidae; genus Pandion; species Pandion haliaetus. Next base: position 46,761 of record VYZV01032187.1, on the reverse strand, counting down.
ACTTGTTACGCTGCTGCTTGCCTCCTCGCTGAGCGATTAATTTACAAGCTATTCCTCTCTGGGAAACCCTGCCAGAGGTGACACTGAGCACAGGCTGTTGCAGGCTTTGTATAAAAGCTGTCTCTGAAAGACAAAGAGTTGGTGTCCAGGATGCTAGCTTTCGGATGTGGTTCTGGGTTCCTGTTATTACCTCTACTGAAAAATTCTGGCTTAGTCCAAATGCCAGTAACTGTTTTGAACGTGTCAGCTCGTGTGTGAATCTAAAGAGCAACCTGAAGGTAAAAACAAACAGGTAGAAATAATTTTTAAAGCTCTAATCTGTCTTTGTTCTTTCTTTCCTTTCTGCAACATTTTGAAGGATGCACGCCAGAAGTTCCGCTCTGTGCTGGTTGAAGCAACAGTAAAACTGGATGAACTGGTAAAGAAGATAGGAAAAGCTGTGGAAGACTCTAAACCTTACTGGGAAGCTCGGAGGGTGGCCAGGCAGGTGAGACCTTTCTGCCTTATGAGCTTGTGCTGGTAGTTGGAAAGGCCATACTGATGGCATTGCTTTCCCGCTATTAGTAACATCTTAAGCGTGTGCACTTGGCTGACACTGATCTATGTCTTGAGTTGCAGGTCAGCCATGTGAATCGATGGCAAAAATATGTTTCTTCACAGCTACAACTGGACATGTTCTCCAGTCTAGGAACAGCTGCAGCAGACCCAAACTATCACTAGCAAAAGATTAGTTCTGTTCTCCCCTCATTATCAACGGCCTTTTAGACCCTGCTCTTTACTGTCAATAGCTGTAATTGTTTGAAAATACAGTGTAGGCTTCATGTATCTGCTTTTTCTTCTTAAAGCAAAATGCTCAGCAGCTAAATGGCTGTAACTGGGAGCTGCTGGGAAAGAGGCTGGAGTGGGGCAGACCTGGGGAACCCTGCAGGGTTTGGTACCGATTAGGTTGTGCTGAAGCAGGAACATGCTAAATGTGGGTCTAAAGTGTGTTGATTCTGGGAGAAACGGAGCTCTGCTTTCTGTACTGTCATCAGGACCTTACCTCCCTTGTCCCAACTATTACTTCATTACTGATAGGTACCTAAAAATTTTTTTGGTTGGAAAGGGCCTGTGTGGCTGAGGAAGGGAAGGATGAGGAGTGGAAGTAAGGGTGTGACCCACTGGCTATAGGGAAAGTGAGAAAGCTTGCGAAATGTCAGGGAGCTTCTCACCTTAGGGGAAAAAGTAGCTGACAGTTGAGTGTGTGGTGGCTTAGGCAGCGCTTCTGCTTGGTGTCTGTGATGGGTTCTGCTGGTGTCTGAGGCTTTTCGTCTTTTCCCCAAGACGGAGGCTGTTCCTGGGTGCTCCTTCTATTTTCTCTCAAGGCAGGGAGAGGCAGAAGTAAGGGAGGAGTGCTGCTTCTGTGCTTGGCTGGAAGTATGTGTGGAGTGGCATCTGTGGCTGGGTAACTGGGATGCGATTGTGGTCAAGGGGAGAGTGAAAGAGAGATGGGGTAGCATGTGTGAAATATATAAAAGTTACAGGAGAAGGATTTTGTTTGTAAAAATAGGTAGGGGATGAGGTTGAGGGATGAGAAAAGTAGGGTAGATGTGTGCCAGGAGGCAGAAGGTAAACTCGCAGGGTAAGAGAGGGCAGGGCATGTTGGAGAGGGACTTTTTACAAGAGCAGGTAGTGATAGGACGAGGGGTAATGGCTTTAAACTGAAAGAGGGTAGAGTTAGATTAGATGTAAGGAAGTTCTTCACTGTGAGGGAGGTGAGGCACTGGAACAGGTTTCCCAGAGAAGCTGTGGATGCCCCATCCCTGGAAGTGTTCAAGGCCAGGTTGGATGGGGCTTTGAGCAACCTGGTCTAGTGGAAGGTGTCCCTGCCCATGGCAGGGGGGTTGGAACTGGGTGATCTTCAAGGTCCCTTCCGACCCAAACCATTCTATGACTCTAAGAGAACACATCCTCAGAACAAGGTATAGAAAACGGGGGCATGAACTCAAGCTTCATTGCTTTGAAAGCTGATGAAGCAGGAATAGGGTTGACAGGACATGGCATGCGAGATAGTATGTGACCGTGTTGATCCTTTAAATTGCACAGCATTGTTTTGGAGCTGTTGTCTCAGGCAGCGGGGATGGTGTGTGGGGGTTATTGGGCTTAATCCTTCAGACTAGCAGCGGCATTGCAAATAGGTAAACTCTGCTTCAAAGCACAGTTAGCATGGTATCTACTACTTGTCTGTAACTTCTCTGAAAGCGATCCCTGCTCCTGGGGCCTATGGTGTATGCTACAGATAAACTAGTAGTGAGCTAGAGCAAGGGAGGAAGTTAGTAACAAAAATAAGATCAAAGAATTGTTTATATTGCATTAACTAGTATGTTCAATTTAAAAAAAAAAAAAATCTCCAAAACTCTGCCTCAAGTAGGATTTTATACTTCTGTTACTATAAATAGCTATGTAAGGCACAGAATGCATAGGACTTCAAGAGTTATACTTGGAAAAGTCAGTGGTAGAAATGTGTACTCTGCAGTACAAAAAAATCGGATGACTTTGAGGTTTGTGACATCAGGCACTGAAAGCAGTGAACTTTGTCCTCTATCCTGCAGCTGGCAGCAGATTGTGTCCTGAAAATGGAGATTTTTTTTTTTTTTTTTTATTCCCAGATCTTTGCTGCCACTGAAGTCCATTCAGTCATGCTGGTTCAAAGGTGCTTTGCAAGAGCACTAAAAAACCCAAACTGCTTAAGGTTCTTAGATTTGTAGAATCACTACTTGGGTATTGGGCTTGTTAGAGAGAACCATATTTTTCTCCCAGTCCATTCTGTCATTAGCTAGGTTTAAATGCTACTTATCCCACCAGATCTGCTAATTTGCTACACACTCAATTTTCTTTTAATTCCTTGAGAACCTTTTTGGTTGGTTGGTTTTTTTTGGAGGGTGGGGGCGGCGTTTGGTCTTGAGGGGTTTTTTGGTTTGTTTAAGCAGGGATTCCTCTTCTAACTGTTCACCTTTTTTCCATTTTGTGTTATGGAGCCAGTCATGGAACAGGGCTCCCTCTTTGTATCTGCTCAGCAGACACAACTGGAAGATGGACTCTGATTTCCCTTTGGCTCTTTGTCTAATAAAATCTTGAAATAGCAAATGTGAGGGCCAAGAGGAACATTAGCATTGAAGGACAGTGAATCTATCTGGAAACCAGGAGATTGGAAAGATTGGTACCATTCATCAGTAAAGCATCTGCCTAAAGAATTTATCTAGTCTTAATTTAGTCTAGAATATTTCCATTTAATTGGGAGCAAATTTGCTATATTAAAGTGGGAAGAAGGGGTGAGTGGGTAAGGAAATATGAAACTGGAAGAACGTAACAGAATACTAATATGTGTAGATGCCAGTCCGCATCTTTCTTTTTACTTTGATTTGTAAAATTGTAGAGAAAGCATGGGAACAACTTGGTATTTTTCCATTCAATTTTATAATAACATCTAGGCTATGAAGACTGTCTTCCTCCTTCTGCCTTTACAGTTAATTTAGAGCCTTTAGACTGCCATAGGCACAAGGTTCTCGGTTGCTGAAACAGCTTTAATTAAACAATAAGGGAAAAATGCATGATTGTACTTGTAAGAGAAGGGGAAGTGTGGATTCTTGTTTGTTCTCAGTAAAGGGAAGTAAAAATATGACCTATAAATTGAAGTCTTCTGGGAACAAAGAACTGCATAATTAATGACATCTAGTTTGGCAGAAATGCAAGAGTTGTCCAGAATTACTTGCATTTAAGATGTCAGTTGTAGGTTGAGTTGCCTGATGTAAGCTGTATTTAGTCATATTGAGGAGCTTGCTTTCACTTGGCACCAGCATGATTCTCTTTTGGAAATACTTGTTTCATCTATTAAGAGAAAATCCGTTAAAAATGTATGAGGTCACAGCATGTGGGGTCAGCAAAAAACAGGTCTCCAACTCAAGTACTTCCCTGGAAAAGCTTTAGGACCTCTACTCACCTTTATCCCCATCTGGTGCAATCCTGTGTTGGTAGAAGATGCTGAATTCAAAACAAATTAATTCTCCCATGTAAAAGTCCTGTAGCATCTTGTTTGTGTAATTCATGCCAAGAGAGCTTCAGCTTGGCCTGTCTTGGGGTGAAACTTGCTTTAACAGAAAATGGTACCTTAGCATTAGGATTTGAGTGTTTTGCCCTCTGAAGTGGTGGCATGGGGAATTGGGATGCTGTCTGTTGGCACCAAAGCAGTAATATTTGGCTTTGCTGAGGCTGAAGTGAGAGCTTGCTAGTATTCTTGCCCCTGTAGATTTCATGCAACTTCTGCCAAGACAGCTTTGTTGCGATTCCTTGTTTGGTATAGTTGTGGGCCTTTTGTGGTGATTGCAGACACACCTTACTGTTTTGGAGCATTTTGATCCAAATTTGTTGTTTAATTAAATTTTAATGTATTTCTGCTGCAAGAATTTTTTTGGCATATTGTCTTTTCATGTTGTTCTTGAACTTATGTCATAATGCACATGTTCAATGGAAGAGCCTTGGCATATAGCAGAGGATTGTGTATGCACGCAGGCAATGACCGTATTGCAGCAATACGAAATTCCTATAATCCAGAAGGTGGAGGTAGTCCAGGTTCTAAGTGCTGGGAAGATCAATGTTCCCATGTCTGTTTGTTAGTTTGGTTTGTTTTGTTTTTCCTAGTAATCTGCTTCCCTGGCTGACTAGTAGAAGAGTTAGACTTTTCTTGCCCAAAGGTAATGGGGAAGAAGGGTGAAGTTGCGAGGAAACCTTAATAATGTAAACAACAGTGTAGGTCTTGAGCCTGTGAGGTAAGGAGTGTCTTAAGCCACTGTTGACTTAGCATTTTGCAGGGCTGGGGCTGGAAAGTGCCTGCACAATAGTGCCCACGATAGTGTCTGAGTAATAGAGTTTGAGAAGCGTGTTACCTCCCTTGTGACAGCATGCTCTGGGGCAGGATGCTGTGCAAAAGCAAGTTGGTCTATTGCATAAATCACTGGGTTGGTAGGAGCCGATTTTGTGCTGCTGCATGGTGTAGATAAATTACTTCATCTCTTTCTTAGTTCCCATGTGAAATGGAGATGTCAAGCTGCTGTGAAGTCGAGTTCATTAAGGGAAGTAAAAGCACTTTGGGGTCATTGGGTGAGAGGTGCCATTAAAACACTGTTAGCCGTACGTCATCACTTGTGAACCCAGGGACAAACTGAACAGGAGGACTTGCCCTTCGGCTTTGCTTCTGCTGGAAAGAAGATCTGATAAAAATGTGTTCACACCCACCCCCACAAATAAAACAATCCGTGTATTTGTAGTGACCCTAACCTGAATAAAAGCTGTGGGAGTGTTGCTTTTAATTAAGCTTTACCTCCTATCACTGAGCATTTTTTTCACAGAGTGAGGAGTTAAGTTTTAGTCCCCAGTACTAGCTCAGATTTGGAGTAGGTATGGATACTTTGCTCTGCTTGAGTATCTACTTATTTGGGAGGGACATGGTTTTGCTTTGTGATATTCCCTCCCCTCCGCCTCATTTAGCTTTTACAAAAGAGTGTCGGAAAACTTGTTTCAGGCTAAACCAGACGAAAGATCCATGCTAGGTCATATCTATATGTATCTCTCACTAAGGGACCCATCTGTACCAAGTGTTCAGAGAGCAACATGTTGAAGGCTGTGCGTGTTCTACTTCCTCTTGGGTCACTCTTCCTGGTTCAGTTTTACAACTAATTTTTCTTTTCATGTTGTTGGCATACTTTCTTAAGCAGCAAGCACCCTTTTATCTCAGAAGGCTTGGAAAAACACACTGGAATCGGTATGTACAACGGTTCTTCCCTGCTGAAGTCTAGGCATACCTGAGAGGAAACACAGGTGATGGATGAGTAGATGGTGTTCAGCAGGGACAGCTAACCTGTCCTGTTCACTGCAACCTCTTATGTAGTAGAGCTCCTTCCTCTCACCTCACTAATAATCTTTCTCTCATGTAATATTTTATACTGGATTGCCATATCCGTTTGAAGAAACAAGCTTACAGAGTAAAGAATGATTAGGGGTGAGCTTTCAGATATTCAGATCCTGGGGCTCCATTCTGCCTGTGTTCACAAAACTTAGGGGAACTGAGTTACCTCTGGGAAATCATTTCCTCTCTCAAATGTGAATTTTGGTTGGATTTGACCAGTAGGGTCAGAAGTTAATAGTGGACACCAGTAGACCAAGGTGGGTGTATAGGATTCGCCTTGATTAGCTTTACCTACTGCAGTGTTTAGAACCTAGTCGAAGGTAATAATTTGGGCCCTTAATCACTGACTGTAACCAGTGGTGAGAGGTAGGTGCATGTGAAAAGCGTTCTGAAATATGCCCCTCCTCCTTAAGTGCAGAGGAAGTTCAGACATCTCATCTTGGGTTGTTTAGCCATTTGAAAGTTGTCGGGTGAATCCTGCATCTAGTGGTTCAATGAATGTTGTATCCGAAGTGAATCAGGATGAAAAGTAGGTGCTGTAATCTTGCAGAACTGGAACTGAGGAGGAACTGAGCCACTTGATGGTGAAGGTGGGAGGGGTGTAAGCAGATAAGAGCATACTCACCTAGTTGGAAGAGTCTTCCTCAGCAGATGAGACTGATACCATTCTTTGCAGAAGTCAGGATTGCAGTGCCTATAAATGAACAAAACTTTCCAAAGTGGCCATTTGTATCTCAGTTTCTAGGTGTTCAGCTTGAGATGTCTGAAAGTAGTGTGGCAAATGTGGAAAGTTACAGATAGTAACTTAGCTCAGGAGACAAAAGCTTTTAAAATTCATATAACTTGGAGGTTCAAAACTGCCAGTCACCCTTAAGAATTAATTAGGAACTGGAAAATGTGGTCTTGCCAGTGTCGCTTCTTGCAGCACCCAAGTTTCCCATCCAAATTTGCTCAGTGAGTGAGAGTTAATCAGATCACAGCATGAGCTGGTTTGGCTGTGGACAGGAGGGCAGCATTGAGTGTGCGTGACAGCTCCTGGATCCAGATCCAACAGTGGTGGATATCCAGGTCTTCCCCTCTGGTCCTTAGGCACTGGATGTGTTATCCATTGGTATATATATTGGAGGTAGCCATGTCATAAGGAATCTTCTTTTGGATCCTACTTTTATGAGCTGAGGTCCTGAAGCTCATGTTTAAGACAACAAGGAGTTAAGACTGATTCGTATTATCTGGTAAGCTTATCTTGGCAAAAAAGGTGGAGGGAGAGGGAACTTGAGAAGCAGAAATTAAATGCCAACAGAACTGTGACAGACTTGCATTGCTGTTTGGCAACTTGCCATGGAGCTAGTAAAAAGCAAAATTATTGGCACAGTTACAGTGGAACAACCAACTGACCTTGCCTGGCTGAGGAGTATTTCTGGTTTAACTGTTTAGAAACCAAAAAACTAGCTGGTAGATTCACGTTTTCAAAGCAAGGATACAGAAACTTGAAAATTGACTTTGTCAAACCTTCTACAAATCCTTCCAACTGTTTAAGAAAAAACACAAACGCCCAGAGCACTTGACTACTTTCTGTGGCTATAGTTTGGTGCTGCGTTACCACTGGTCAGTAATGATTGTCTGTGCAGCACTGCTGCCAATGGACTCTTGATTCTGGTCTCTCTTACAGTTTGTTCATCTTACACATGGAGAAAGCAGCAGAAAGTGATGTGTGCAGAAGTGCCCCTTTTATCAAATGAGAACAACTCCTGTCAGCGTGGGGCCAGTAACTGCCATAGGCTCCCAAGAGTATTTCCACCCATGTTTGTGGCGGTGGAGCCAGCAGAAGGTATTTTGTATGGACATTGCTCCTCCAGCCATTTGCAATAACCAGTCTAGGCTGGCAATATAGGTTGTGTTACTTGTGGTCTGCCTATGTGGATAGTTTGCCCTTCTAATTGAAGACGCTGTATTGCAGCTGCGCTGGAGGCTCTTGGGGAGCCTCACAGTAGTGAGTGGATAGAGGAGGTAAGAATTTCTGCTTTAGGAAGGTGTGGTGAATGGTGAGAGAAGCAGCTTGCTCCCCAGGTGTGTAAATCAACCATACAGAAATGGCTGTGATTTGGTCTTGGATTACTTAGGCTGGTGGTGTGGAGGGGCCACTCAGAGGCAGGGGAATAGCTCCCTTCCCGAACTGGGACTTACCTGTTGGTGATTGAGAAACTTGTCTGTGGAGTGGAGGCTGATGCGATGGCCTCGGTTAGCGCTGGGGCAGGCCAGGCATGGGAAGGAGGGACGCAGGCAGGCAGCACGAGCCTTGCCTGGGGAGAGATGGCTGGGGTGCTCCAAAGGGAAAGGAGACATGGAGGTTGCCATGTGGGCAACTGGGCAGGCCAGTGCTGTAAAGAAATGGTAAGGAGATGAAATGTAGGTGAGCTGTGCATGAAGTGGTGCCTGAAAGGATGAAGCATGGAGGCTGTGGGTTGTACCTGCTGGCCTAAGAAGTTTTGCGTGTCCTTTTTCCCTTTCTGCTCCCTGTGGACCTGCTCTAGAGATGAACCCCTTCTTCCCACCAACTCTTTCATTTTTTTTTGTTACAAAACACATTGTTAAATCTTGAGGAAACCATGTCGACGTGACGTCAGTCCTCTTGTGAAATGCGGAGTTCCCACTGCTGTGATCCCGAGGGCCGTTCCCAGTATATTAATCTCCCTTTCCACATGGTGCGTGGCTGTCTGTGGGGTCAGGCATCCGCCTGAAGAGGAAATAAGCCAAGCAAGAGAATCTGACATTTGTAATTTTATCATTGAGGGTGAGGAGTCACTTCCTGGACTTCAAGTTTCATAAACTTTATTTCTAAAGTAGGATGCACTTTGGGTTAAGTAAAGAAAATGTTTTGCTACACTCAAAATTTGATGGAGTGCTTCTTATGCTCTCTTGTCATGTTTGCACAGTTGTGATTGGAACCCTGTGAGTAGTGTGGAGGAGTTGCTACCTTGTTTTCAGGTACGTATGGCTCAGTGTTTCACTGCTGCCAGACGGAGTTTGTGCTCGGTGTGTTCTGTTTGCTCCACCTGAATGATTAAAACCTGAAAACTGTATTTTAAGTCTTGAGTTATGGTTCTGTTGCATTTTCCTTCAGGCCAAAGTTGTGACGAAGCCTAGGAAGCAGGGAGCTCAGGGAGACTTACCTGGGTCAACCAGCTGGGTTTTGCCTGGCTGATTTATTAGTGTTATTATTTATTTACCTAAGGTTTAAGACCTCAGTTTCACATCTGTGTTCTGGCTCTGTCATTTGGTTGAGCAGTGTGATATTTGAGTGTCTCAGAGCAGCTGTCCTTAAACTGCTGAGAAGATAATAGATGTTGCCTGGTCAGATCTGGAAATGCCAAAGATCTGATCTGTGAAGGAAAGCTCCTGAATGTGTTTGTCTTCCCATCAACCCCGCTAATGCAGGATAGTAGGTCAGTGTGACTGGCAGGTTTCTACCCTCTTAATCCTGAGCAGCTGGAAATCTGCCCTGTGTTTGGGAACACTTAACAGCTGCTACTTCACAGATGAACTGAAAAAAATCCTTACCTGATTCATATTTAGGGCTCTGTTACTTATTTCCTGCAGACTAGGTGGCATCTGTAGCAAAACCATCTGCAAATACTATGTTCTTGGCACCTTTGGTAGTAGGAACTAATTTTTGGCCACTTGGTTGTTGAAATATCTGTATCAATAAATTCTGCACATATATGTGCCCCCTCTAAAAGTTAGACCACCTGTGTCAATCTGTGCTTTCTATGCCTGCATGAATAAGTCTAATTATTTTGGGTTCGTGTTTATACATCCTACATTTTCATTTTATGTGACCACTATTCTGTTGATGGATGATTAGTTTATAAAAGCTATTGATGCAAAAACTGTAATTGGTCTTTTTGTCATTAGTAGTTGATGTGCCTTGGAGGGCTCCATTATTTAAATTTGTTAGCTGTGCACTGTAAATTAGAGGTTCTTCCCTCTTCTGCTTTTCTTTCCAGAAGTAGAAAATACTGTTTTCCTCTAAGTGTTTTGAAGAATTTATCTAGAAGAGATGAAAAAAATTACTTTCTCTTTTTTGGTGTCTCTTTCTCCCACTTTCTCCAACCCCACAAAGCATCCACCAGGTCTTAGCTATTCTGGATGGCAGCAATACAAAGCCAGCTAGCTGTTCAACCTCCTCTCCATTAACTGTCAGGAATGCAATGACCTAATTATTTTCCCTACCCTTCAAGAATCTTTTTTCTTGTTCTTTTTCTGTTGTGAAATACTGGAAGTGTTGTGCAAGTAGGTCTGAAATATTGGAATACTGGGGTAAGTTGGTGTAGAAATGCCCTCCATTCTTTGAGTAACAAGGAGAGGGCTAGGGCAGGAAAGTTTGGGGTTTTTTGTTAGATGTCAGCCGATTTAGGCAGAAAGTAGTGGTACAGGTGATCTGGCTATTATGCTTAACGACAGATGCAAGGGCAGATGCTGGACCTGGTGGGAAGGTGTAAGCAGTTCTCAAAGGGTGCTGTCCTCTGCTGTTGTGTGAAGATTTGATTACATCATTTTGCATCCTCTTCAATTTGGAAAAAACCAAGAGATTTAGATTGTGAATTCCTTTGCATAGCTGTAGCACTTTGCATGGCTCTTGCCAAAAGGCAAATCTACAGCATTTGAAAAAAACCAATAATTTAAAGGAAAGATTGCCTTGCTTTGTTCTCTCTCACCATTTCCCCTACCAATCTTTTCTGGCCACTAGTAAAGGCTATTTCAAGAGATTGTAAGCCACAGACAGGATCATATGTTAAAAATAGTAGCTGGCATTTGAGCCAGGGTGACTTGAGGTCAGGGTGATATCCTGTGTACCTGTTTTGCGTGCTAATTGCTCAGGGATGACAGCTGAAGGCAGCACAAGTCTTGCAACTTCATGGAAGTTGTTCAGCCACCCCAGTCGTTATTGTGTACAGTGGTCTAAATAGGTGGGAGTTTATTATGAAGTGATAAATGCTCAAGCTAGGGGCTGCTGCCAAAACAAATCTGATATGGATGTTGGTTACTGCCTTCTGGGTGTGTTTCATTATGACTTCTAGTAAAACAGTACGAATTTATGAGCTCTTGTCTGTTCTTGCTGGAAAAGATGATCTGAAGAGTCTAATTCCTCTGTAGCATGTGTGGGAATGGCTCTGCATTGACTCAGTTTCTGTAACAAAAATCTCTCTTAATTGCAGCAAACTTGCAATCCTACTGTTAGAAAATAATTTTCACTGCCAGGATGTAGAAGAAATGTCCGTCTCTTAGCTGTGTCTGCTTCTGATGTCTGGGGTTTTTTTCACTTGGCAAAGGGTGCTAATGGTTTGTTCTTAAAGTAGGATTTTATTGCTGTGAAGTGGAACTGAAATTCTGTCTGTTCCTGCTGCCACCTAGACTTTTTCCTTCAAGGAATGGACTTAGCCCTTCATTTGTCCAGGACAACACCCCCAACTTTTCCTTTAAGTGAAGCAAGCCTGCTATTCACATGTGCTATGGAGTTGTATAATTCCACTAGGAAAAAATTTGAAGGGTCAACAGGTTAATTATCTTCAACAGGTCCCTTAGGAAAATGACTGTCTCAAAAGTAGCTGTGAGCATGCAAAGATGTACAAGGTCAGCCTGGGCCTTTCTTCCAGAGCATGTCCCTGCTATTGAGGATGGGCAGTTGCTGGTGGGTGTGAGGCTTTCTGGGGACTGGGAGAACATGTCCAGAACAGCCCATCACCCAGGTGAAGCTCCTACCCATGTCCCTTTTCTTTGCTTATGTTGGTATACATGCATGCACAAGACGTGCTTTCAGAACCAGGCTGCCAATCCCTTGCCAACCCTCTGTAAGCTTCTATGGTGTTTCTTCTGAACGTACCTGTTGCATCTGTATATGCTGAATGTTATCTTGGATACTTAGCAAAATCCACTAAGGCAGGCAATGTACATCTTGCAGCTTCTATTCGGGGGAGTTTGTTCCTTGTTTCAACATTTGATTGCAGTAAAGGAGACTGCTGTGAGGTGCGGGTGAGCATGTTGAGCCTCTGTAAACCTAGAAACCAGCTGTAAACTCTAGGCTCATTGAGTCACTGCCTAAGCTCTTAGAATGCAGGTGCATATTGGGGGGAGGATTATCTTGATATTTTTCTCTCTTATTAAGGTATTTTACTTTGGAGAGAAAAACCTGTACATATTCTATGATCTCATCTTCCAGAAGCCAGCAGCCTTATAATTTTGGCCACAAACAAATGCACAACTAAGAAGCAGATGGCAGTGAGCGCCCATGAAGCCTGTGCCTGAATGGTATTAGGATGAACAATTTGTCGTATTCTGGTGCCATAGACTCCTTAATTAGTGTGAGTAACTCCAAGCAGACCAGCATCTCACAACAACCTCATGAAAAATGAGGGAGGGCCAAAAGGCTTGGTGTAGTATCTCCCAAATGAGCATCACCTCTCTACTTCTGTGAGGCAAGGAGCTAGATCAATTAAAAACAGCGAGGATTCCTGTAGGTTTCAAATGACTGAGTGCACAGTGGTGATAATCGCCTCAGAGGTGACATTCTTGTCCTCGTTTCACAAGATGCTGGTGTATGGCCTAGATGGGAGCCACCAGAGAACAGAGAAGGGCTGGCAGCTGATTGTTTTGTCCAGTCCAGGATTGGTGTTAACAGTGTTTAAGGACATGGTATGTTTAGATACTTTTGTTTCTCATTTGCTTCCATAGCTCCTAAAGAAGGGAGGTGGGATTCTGTCTTTGAGGAGACCACCTGTCTGTATGCTGGTGACAGAAGTAGGTAATGAAGTGAGCTGCTGGTTGTGCCCTGAACTTTTTGTCTCCTGGAATACGGCTTGTGATCCTGTCTTAAGGGAGTTACACATAGTGCCTAACTTCAGCACAGAGCGCGATGCCTCTCAGAACATGCTTTGTAGGTCTGCTCTTATTTCCTGGGCCTGTTTGTAGACTACAGGTTTACCAGGAAAATAAAACAGAGCCGGGAGTCAGGTCAGTTCTATAACAATTAAGCTGTTAGAGGAGGAGGGTTGGATGCATGGATAAGACCAAAAAGCCCAGCACAAGAACAAGACACCTAATCAAAAGCAGAGACTAAGGGACATCTGGTTATTATATTCCACAGGCATTTCATTAGTTATGCAGGAGGGAGGAAATGATTTGTGCTCCAAAAAGCTCTAGCAAAGCTTATTTTCACCTTCTCCTCCCTTTCGCCTTCTCCACCCTAATAAAAATCTTCAAATCTGCTTTTGTAAAAGCAAATTTTAACCCATGTACAACTTCATAGCTTTTCAATAAACAGCTTAAAGAATGCAAGGGTGTTTCAGACTCTTGAGAGACTCTATTGTCAGTCAGTAATACAAACAGTCATCACAGATTAATACATAGCTCACAAAGCCTCATAGATCTGCCAAAATGAGGTCACTCCTGAGGCTTTGGATTTTATAAATTGTTTATAAGCATCTGTACATGGGATATAAGCATCTATAGCAAGAAGGGGTTTCTGTTTTTTTACCATCTCTCAGTTTTGGTTTATCTTGTAGTTTTTAGTCTGTAGGGAGAGGGGAAAGGAAGGTCATGGTCCTTAAAAAAAAAAAAAAGCAAAGAAAATCCCCACCCCCCAACTACACCACTAGTGTGATAATCAAGAAAATAAATGCGTGGGTCTGAGAATTCAGTATCACTGCAAATTTTTTGCAACTATGTTCTTTGTTTTTTTGAGAAACTGTGAGAAAGCATGGTGGTATTTGATAGAAATGCTGGCTGTACAGGACCTCTGGAGGTCATCTGATCTCAATCTCCTGCTTAAAGCAGATCTGTCACCATTGCTGGATTGCATCAACCATGGCTTTGCCAAGTCTTGAAAACCTCTAGAGATGGAGATTTGTAACCCCTCTTGGTAACCTGTCTGTGGGTCACGCTGCCCTCCTGGTAAGACAGACTTCTTTATTGTGCAGCCTGAACTTCTAAGTGTTGTCTGTGGCTGTTGCTCCATGTTATAACATCCAATACGGCTGAGAAGCATTCATTTAACTCTGTCATCTTTGTGGTTCCCCTTCAAATTTAAGCTGGCAGCTAATTAGATTACTCCTTAGTCTTTTCCTTGCTAGACTAAAAAAGCCTACATCCCTCAGCACTCCTTGTAGGAGTCATTGTAGGCCTCTGGACCCTGTCTTGACATCCCTCTTGAACTGTGGGGCCTGGACGTAGTATTCAGTGTGCAACCTCACCAGCACTGAGTCGGGAGGAATGATAACTTCCCATGACTGGCCGGCTGTGGCCCTCTTAATGTAGCCTAGCATATGGTTTGCCTTATGACAAGAGTGCATGTTTTCAGCTTTTTCAGCCTGACACCTGTTGTAACATGCAGGTCCTTTTCCGCAGAGCTGATCTTCCTGTCTGTGCTGATCATGGGATTATTCCACCCCAGGTGTAGGATGCCACACTTCTCCTTGTTGAACCTTGTGAGGTTTCTCTTGGCCCAGTTGAGTTTCACAAGGTCCATCTGGGTTGAGGTTCTGCCATTTGCCTCTTTAGAGGAGGTAACTTGGTATCATCCACAGATTTGCCGGGGGTGCAGCTGTGCCGGTATCAAGATTGTTGTTGGGATGTTGAGCATTATGGGCCCTTGTGTTGATGTCTGGGCTGCTCTTCTTGTTACCGGCTGCCAGCTGCATTTAAACAGGTTGAGGAAAACTGGAGCCAAAATAGCAGCACTCAGCAGCTAGTTACTGTGAATGCGGCGAGCACTTAACAGCCTTCACCTTGTAGGCTTCTGAATTATTGAATCCACTACAGTGGTGGGCAAGACAGGTCAACGAGGGGTCATCCTGCTGTCCTCATCCCTGCCAGAAGCTTACGCAGGATGCTGTGGTGCGGTCACTACAATCAGAGTGATCCCTGAAGACAGGCAGTGCTACAGCAACTCTGCTGGGCAATTGATGGAGGAAAGTGTCTGTTTTTAAACGTGTTCCCTGTTGTACTTTGCACAGCAAATTAACAGTGTGATGTTGTTAAAAGAATGGAAACATCCAAAACTTGCTTCTTTCTGAAGAGTGTGACTGGAACACAGTTAATCATTATCTATTTGGTAGTAAGCAAGTACGTGTTGCTGGTAGCAATTAAACTATTGTTTTAAAGATTAATCAGTGGGGAGACATTGGTTTCACAGTAACAAACAAGTGGCTTTTAGAGCAAAGGCCTTGGGCCAGCACGTGGTGTGCTGGTGCCTTGTTCTGAGCAGCAGCTGTGTGTTCCCTTCATGCTCCAGCTTACAGTGATTTTTAGAAACAGATTCTCTGTGCCTGAAATAAAGTGGGTGTCAGCACCTTGGCAGCACGGGATGAGATAGGCTCACCTGGATAAATGAGAAGCCAATTTTGTAAATACTTGAAAATAACTGATCTTTGTTGACTGCTGTTTCTAATCGTAAATTTGCTGGTTGTGTTAGTGATGCCCTTTTCATGAATT
This sequence comes from Pandion haliaetus, assembly GCA_013401275.1. NCBI lineage: Eukaryota > Metazoa > Chordata > Aves > Accipitriformes > Pandionidae > Pandion > Pandion haliaetus. The sequence continues at coordinate 31,334 of VYZV01032187.1, read as the reverse complement.
TGTCAACACTTGTGGTCTGGTCCTCTGGTGAGGGAGGCTGGCTGAGGGGAGAAATTCTGTAGCAGGCTTGGCCCCGCAAAACGTACCCTCTGCATCTATTTCTGGCAACCTAGCTTGGCTGTTAGCTGCGGGCAGATGTGCTCACTGGTCAGAGGCTGGGCAGTGTCTACCAGGGTATATTAGATGTCAGCTAACCTCAGATGAATGCTATAGCTGTGTTGCACCATATTTTGGTGTCAGTGATACTGTGCAGTCCCGTATAACTAGGTAGGCAAAATGAAAAATTGGAGATTAGATGAAATGAGGAAGAGGAGTGTATGTCTTGGTTGATGTTAATACAGAAGATTCAAGCTATGTGTGGTAGGGTGGGAAAAATCCTCTTATTAGGTCAGCTGGGCAAGGGCTCTGGCGACAAAGGGGGATTGGGACAATAAAAGCAATGTGGACTACACAGAAAATTGTATTTCATAATTAAAGAGTACAGGGTTCTCTGCTTTGAAAGTGGGCAAGCAGATGTGTCTATGCTGGCCTGAAAATCTGTCTGTATGCTGCTGCCAATTGCAGAAGAATGATTGCATTTTAAAAAGTGCCTGGTTTTATTTTCTTCTATTAGCTTGCCGTGGCCTAGCTTTTTTGTTTTCATCACTATCTTTAGCTAACAATGTAATCGAGCTGTTGTGCATGGTTCCCTTTTGTGCGAGGTCCTGTGTAGACTAAGCATGAGCGTGCAGCTTTTATCTCCCACCAAAAGGGATTTGTCAGGACTGAGCTCCTTTCAGCAACACATTAATAGCTTGCAATTACGAACCCTGTCAGTACCCCTTTTAAAATAAAAAATGATGTAAAATTAAAGTTGACATATTTTATATCACAGCGCTCCGTTTGCTTCTGTGAGTGCTGCTGCTGTGTATCACCTCTGAGTCTTTGGGAGCTGGCTGTGAAGTTTGGGGCCCTGTGTATTGGAGCCAGGGAGATCAGTGGCAGGTGATCGAATGAGAGGAGATAACCTGTGTGGAAGAGCATAGGGTGGATAGTGGCGAAGAGAAAGCTCTCAGCCATGAGGAGAGGTAGAGAGAAGGGGGCTGAGTGGGCAGAGCAGGACTCTTGGGCCTGCTGCTTGTTGTAGGGAAGGGATTTACTGTTGTGGGAGACTTGGTCATAGCAGGTTGCTTGTGGTGTACTGAGTTGCAGAGGAGGGATGAACACAGTGGCGGAAAGAGTTGGTGGTCTGCGCAGATGGCGCGTGACAGACTGCTGTGATGGTGAGATTCTCCTTAGCTGAGATCTCTGTGGCTGCTTAATTGCGTTTCTCAAGGGGTCCTATTTTATATTGGGGCTGCCATGGTGAAGACATTCAGTTGAGTTTCCTGGCAGAAAGCACTGATGATGAGGAACAACGAGCTCCCAGTCACTGTGGCAGTGGGAGCTGGGGCACAGGTTCCCCAGTTCCCAAGGTGTCAAGGCTTTCTTGTTTTCAATAACGGGTTTCACTGGCTTAGCTCCTGACTTTTTTTGAAAGAGATGCTCATTTTTGTATCGGATAGACTCTATCAAGCACCAGCTATGTGGGTGACAGGCAGAAAATTGACATCTCACTTTTGCCTGCAACCTCTCTCGGAGATTTTTGTCCTTACCCCTAGTACATTTTCCCTCATGCTACCCCAGGGCTAAACCTTTCTCAACTCGAACACCAGTTTGTGCTTGAAAGCAAAATAATCTAGATTTTAGCTGTTAAAATGAACTTTGAATTCTGGTCTTTTGAGAGAAACAAGCACTGTCTAAAATGAAGTTCATACACGATGTCAGGAGGTTGGATAGAGATGTGAGCTCCTGTTGTTCTCTATGGTTTTAAAAGCACATGAAGAACATGGCTACTCTTTCCTCCATCAAACTGAGTGACCTGCAGGCTTGAGACTGAGAGTGTGAGAGCAATCTGTTGGTGATGGTGCAGAACAACTTGTATGTGCTGGAGGGAGTTTTAAATGAAAGCTAATTATTGAGTAACTGTGCTAACTAGAAAGCATTTGTATATCTTTCTTCACATTGGCAAAACCACAGACCTGTTGATGTTTCTCTGATGACTAATGTATCATTCTTTACCCTAGCATTTGGCTTTTTTATTTCCCAGGCTTTCAGTACGTTGCTTAAAGTAAGAGACTGTAGACTGACTTCAGCTAACTGTTGAAGCTAAATTGCTATTGGACCAACTCTTTTGCTTAAACCAAAAAGCATTTTGTGTTCCAAAACAGTGTTTCCAAACGGCCATTGCAGAGTAGCATTCAACAAATGCAGCTGCGAGAGAGTATTTAAATACAGTTTTGTTTCAGTTTTCCACTTGCCCACATGGTTATGGGGCATGAAGCTGAACGTGGCCAGAGTTACGGGCCTGCCTGTTAACAGCTTCAGCTCTCAGTGTCCTACAGGTCCAGGTGCAAGTAGAAATCTAGCTGAATTGTAAATTTAGCTTCTGGTTTTCTTACCACAAAGAACATTTTCCCGCTCTGCAGCCAATTGTGCTTTAGAGGCTTCATCAGAAGAGCTACTAGTACTGCAAGCTGAACTGAATATTGTTTTCCGTGGGGATTTAGTAACTCAGCTCCTAATGCTTTGCAGACTTCTTGCTGGCTTAGGTGTGTTGATCCCAGCCCCAGGTATCTGTGCCAACAGAAACTTTCAAGTGCTGATGCAGTTACGGTGAGAAAACTGTACTTCTGTGTTCACGTTGCCCCTGGGATCTGGTTTTCGTAGAGTTTCGAAAGCAGTTACTTGCTGGTGCGGTTCTGCCTCTGCTAGGAATGGTTGCCAGTCTGTTTTCCTGTGTTTCTAAGTTGTTTCTTGCATGGGCAGGCCCACTCCTGCAGCAGGGCAGCCATGGAGCTGAAGCCTTCACTGGAGCTAGGCATTGACAGCCTTATTGCCTGGAAGTTATTGGGACCTGGCTCCCTCTCATAGGGTCTTCCGTGAAAATCGGTCCTGCTCTTCCTCCCAACATCCTCAGCACTGTTCTGCAGTACTTGGTGTGGGCTCTTACTGGAGTCTTGCATTTTATTTCACTTTTAAAAATCCCATCTCAAACTATTTTAAAGGAAAACTTTTGGTCTTTATTTGCATTTGATCCCTTTACTAGCATAGGTCAAACTTACTGTAAGAAAAAAAAAATTGTGACTTTTCAGAGAATTCAGCAGAGGATATTTTCAGGACTAAGATCTGGGCTTCTTGCTCTGTCCTTTGTTGGAAGCTTATGTTGAGTCTTGTTTAAAGAACCTCGGGTCGCTTTCCTGTGCTTCCGTGGGTACCATGGTTTAAGTTAGTTAGTGGCTAAATTAAAATAGCCTTTAGCCAGGCTTATTCTGAGTTTATAAAACATGTTAATACATTTGAAACAGGCAGCTGGTGACTGGGGTGGTGGTGAGATATAACGTGTGGGTTTTTTTCTTAGACTTTCTAAGAGACTGTATTAACGATGAATTTACACCAGGATGCTGTTCATCCACTAATATTGGCCTAAAGCTCTGTGTTGCTTTGGGATGTGCAGTCCTGCATGGAAGTCAACACTTTAATGCCCTGGCTCTTCACAAAGGCTTTAGGCAGGGTGGTGTGGTGTAAGCTGCCTGAAAGCAGCGAAGGGCATGGTTAGATGAATTTGTCTTCTGTGGAAAATGCCAGCAGCCACTTCAGAAGGAAGTGCATCAGGGACTTTGGCTGGAAGGAAATTACTGTACTGAGTGTGATGACTTTGATTTCCCTCCCCAGCTAGTAGCTGAAGGACCTCTGACACATAACTCCTATTTTTCCACGGTCACTCTGGAGTGAAGTGCCCCTTTGTGTGATAGGGGGAAGTAAGAAGAGCTTGCCGCTATTTCATGACATTGTGAGGGAAACTTAGTGTGCTTTATTTCCTTCTGAGACTTCTATTTAAATTAGGAGTCTGCCTCCCCTGCCATGGGGCAGGGAGGGAAGGGTTTTTCCCATTACCTTTACAAATAACTGTGGTGTCTCAAGTATTTGATGCAGCTGGTGTTGAGGAGGCGTAGCCAGCTTGTTTGCTGGAGAAATGCACCATTGTTCTACTCATTTCCCATTTTGTATCACGGATTTTTAGCCACTTCCCAGATGACCACTGCTGCTTCGCGCTAAACCCTCTTCCTTTATTCATAAGACTTCATCTTCCTCAATTTAGTATTCTATATGTCAGAGTCCTTTCCCCTGTTTCAGCCTCAGACTCCTTATCTGTAAATCATGCCATGTAAAGTTCTATTCGTAATTTTGTTCTGTCAGTCATGTCTGGTCAAAGACATTTCCCATAGGTATAAATTGGGTAATTCCAGTTTATTTTTTTTGTAAATCACTGAAGTGTAAACAAAAACTGTCTTGGCAGTGCTGGATGTTCAATTAATTGCGTGTGAAGCTTACATTTGAAGGGTGGTGTTTCAGTGCAAAACAGCTCAAAAATACTCCTTTAGATAGAAATTTATGAAATGTATAATGTAGAAAAGTTCAGGTAAAGATTTTACTTTTGAGCTAAACAAGGTATTTGTGCATCAACCTCAAAAGGGCTCTAGAGCAGTAAAGTGCTGATATGGTTAAGAGACAGCAAATGAACACAAAAGCTTCAGAAACTAAAAAAATTCTGATGAAGGAAAACAATGTGAAACCTGCATGTTTGAAAGCCTGAATGTTAAAATTGCTAGTGATTCAGTGATAACTATAAAAAGAGAGGACATCTCTATCTTAAAAAAAAAACCAAACAAAAAACACCAAAACACAACAAACAAACAAACAAAAAACCCAACCAACCAAAACCCAGCCAACACCAGTAATTTGTTTATGGATATTCTTTGTCTATTTGTTGTAGAGTCACCTATTTTGAACATTTAAGACTTGTCACTGGTACTAAAGTGCAACACTGCAGACTGCTGAACTCTGTGATAGCTTTTTTCACCACGGTACCACTGAAACCTGCAGTATGACTGGCATTATTTCTGCTTTATTGGCTGCTCTCCCTTTTTGGGCTGAACAGGCAAGGGCTTGCTGCTGTGTTAGGGACCCTGAGGGCTGATGCTCAGCTGTGAAAAATGGAGGTGGCTCCAGCCTGCAAGATTGGATGTGAGCATTTTACTTGAGGACTGTTCAGAGTGGGATTTGGATATCGTGAGAGCCTTGTTACAACCTTCAGGAGAGGTGAAGGTGGTCTGTAAATGCAGTGTCTCAGAGAACTTTTTTTTGGTCTAGAATAAAAGAGATTACAGCTCATTGATTAGATGGCTTTAAGGGCTGCTTGCTTGGCTGGGAAGATTGTGTGTTGTTTTGGAGGAGTCTTTGCTCTCACAGCAAGAACCATATAGTTCATCAGAAGACTCTCTTCTCCCCTGCTTTCATGCAGGCACTTGAAAGTGCTTCCTTCAAGCTCAGACTTTGTGTTACTTTGCTGAAAAGAAGCAGCAGTTTCCAAAGGACATAGCAGGGCCTTTATCTGTGTGTTACATGCATTGCAAATGCCCTTGGTTACCTCTGTGTCTCTGTACTGGGGACCTGCTGCACCAGTTCTGTCCTAGCAATAACAAAGTAGAAGAATGTCCACAGAATTAGCAGCCACCTTCTCAGAAAACTTGTTTATGCTTTATAGCAATGTAATACTTACAAAACATTTCCTCAGCATGATTAATGGTGCACCAGATAAAAATGCACGCTGACTAAAACTCAGGGAGTGCCATTCTCAGTGTATTCTTGACATGCTATAAGTTTGCTATTGTGTTTTCTTTTGCTATGTTTGACAGTGATTGAAACCTACCTCATAAGGTATTTATCTCTCAGCCAGGTGCTTATTTGTAGGCCGTCAGCTGTGTGTTTTTTGACTACAAACACCATGAGACAGTTCTTTGCAAATTACCTGTTTGGGTGGGAACTGCTGTCTTAGCAGTATTTACTCCAGTGAGGAAATACCTGCCACTACCAAGTAAAAGTTTGGGAAACAGTAATGCTGCCATGGTGTTTTTAAAGTCCAGGAATTAGTGTGGTAGAGCTTCTAAATATGACTGTGAGGGTTTCTTTGACTCTGATCCCAGTTTCTCTCTTTTTTTTTTTTTTTTTTTTTTTTTTTTTTTTTTTTTTTTTTTTTTAGGCACAGCTGGAAGCTCAGAGGGCGACTCAGGATTTTCAGAGGGCCACTGAAGTGCTGCGTGCTGCAAAAGAGACCATTTCACTTGCTGAGCAGAGGCTACTGGAAGATGACAAACGTCAGTTTGACTCTGCCTGGCAAGAGATGCTCAACCATGCTACACAGAGGGTAATACAAACTTGCCCCAGCATCTGTCTTTTCCATATTTTGTGTTCTGCTGTGGTATATGAGGCTTAGTTTCTGAAAGGCCAAATTTTTGTATTGGTCCAGATAAATGACATGTAGGAAATGCAGCTACAGAAAATTATGAAGCCTAAGGTTAAATGATTTGGGCCTTGGGCTACTACTGGGACAACTATAGTTCTCTATCTGGCTGTGCTAGTAGCTAGTGGAGTAGCTGTAAAGAAAAAAAAATTACCACCTATATAATAGGGATAAACAATGTCTTAAGGCATATCTGCATTTGGAGGTATGCCAGAATAATTGCATAGGGATGGCTATTTCTGAATACACGTGTTATGGAAACTCTTACTCTGGAAAAACAGGGACATGTTCCAATTTTAGTATAACCTGTTCTTACAAGGCACTTTGCTTCGGAAACGTGTGTTTGAATGTAGAATTACTCAAAAATGTGTGTTGCATTTTAAGCTTGCACACTGCTCTATCCTGAATTAACTTTCAAATTTATACAACGTCTTACCTCCTTTGTAAAGTCTTTTTAAATCTACAGAAGAGATGCACTGTCTAACAATGAAAGGTGGTATTCATTTTAGCAGCTGTCAAGAAGAATTTTCCTGTCATTTGCTGTGTCTTTTTTCCTGTTTAAAAAAAAAAAAAAGGCAGAAAGGTGGGGTTTTTTTTTTAAAACATGAAAGGACCAAAAATAGAAGTTAAAAACCTTTGTTCTGTCAGAGCTCCCTTAATGCGAAGCTGAACTTGCTATTCCAAATATGCTAGTGTGCCATACAATGTTCGTATTGTCTTGCAGTCCTCAATGCAGTAGCTCTGTTCTGTTGCAGAAGCTTCTCAGTTATAAGAAAAGCCTCTATTTCAAAGTGAATTGTAAAAACCAGCTGCCTGATGAAGAAACAGGGAACAAAAGGGATGTTGGCTGTGCGTAGGGGAGAGGTGGAAAACCTGGTATATGTTAAAAAAGAGAAAACAAGCTCTAGGGTATTGCTTGTGTTACTGTCCCTGTTATCATTAGGTATTTGCAGATCTGGTAACCTCTGTGTGTTTCTGAAGGGAGCCCCACCTTTGCGGTGCATGTGTGCCAGGACAGCAGCAGCTGTCATTTTCCCTAGTTGTTATCCTTGCTTAATAGGAGCAAAGTCCAGAAATGCATACACGATTTTTCATTCTCAGAATAGACAGGGGAGAAAACTGGAAGCATCTAAGGAGTTGCTTAGAGCTCGTGACTGCTGAACTGCTGAGATCTGGTGGAGAGTCACAGCAACCATGTGCCAGCTGCCTCTCTCTAGCTGGCATAATGAAAATTTGTGTTGGGGTGGGTGAGGGAAGAAACGCTAGCAATTTTGAGAGTTCAGATGGATTCCTTTTTTCCTTGGATATTTCAAGGGGATCTCTGTGTCCTTCTACAACCCTTAATCCTTCCCTGACAGTCTGCGAGAGGAAGACACCTGAGATGGGCAAACCCAGTGATTTAGAGCAGAAGATGGCTGCTGACAGTGTTTGGTGGAGTCATGCTGGTTGTGTTTATATGTATCATCACTGAATGCAGCATATCTGCTTGTTGGAGGACTGATTCAAACCATAGTGTCTCTGATGGTTACAGCAGAACAGTAAATAGGAACCTTAGGTTTATTTACCACAGTTATAAAATCTCCTAGGCACAGACTGGATTGTATAGAGCAGCTGATGGCTCCTTGAATGGGAAGCGTGTTACCCAACTTTTCCTGGTGCTTAAAATAGTCTGCGTAAGCTCATTTCCCAGAAAGCACCTATCTGCACCTTTTCAGGGTACAGCATATTTTGAAAGAGTTACTTGGAAGTTTGTCTCGTGATTTTCATTGGCCAGACTTGAGGCTTTAAGGCTGGAACCTGAGCCAAGAATGGTGAAAATGCTGTTGGAAGTCCTGACTGAACAGACCCAGCATTAGTTTGGGGTGCTTGACTGAGTTTTATAACTTCTTTAGGAGCAGAGTGAATAATTCCTTGGTGTCAGTGCATGCAATTAGTGAAGTCCTTAGTGTTCAGTGAGGTAAACAGAATAATTGGGGTCTCATCGAGCAGAAAACATCATAATTCCCTACCAAGCTATGAATGAAAACAGGTTGGAGGATGAGATCTTCTAGAACAAAAGTTCTCCTTGACTGCCACGGTGTTGCTGTTAACTCAGATAGTTAACTACTAATTACATTAGAAATTGCTGAGGGAAAAAACTGCTGCTGAGGATAAAGGCTGAGGGTTAAGAAACAGAATTCCTCTATTTCCTTCCACGTATAAAATCACTCTTGGAGAAAGTTTTTTGCACTGTAGTTGTTGGGATTTGCTAGCTTTTTTCATGTATTTATAAATTACAGTTGTAGTGGGCCTTGTACAGCAATGAATCAAATGCAGAAAAGCACCTCTGCGCCAAATGTTAGAAGTGGGCTACTAATTAATTTGTTTCTCTATTGATAGAAATGTCAGGCAAGAGTAAAGTGTTTTTATTTGCTATTCACAGGCAGAGGTAGCAGGCTGTATTGAATTAATCTGAAATTTGGAACAAAACCCAAGCCCTGTAGCAGCTTGGTAGCTGACAAACAATGCAGAGAGCGTAAAGGAATAGGGTAGGCAAGAGAACAAATGAGACGCTTGGTTTTTTTACACAGGCATGTATGGAAATACTGCCAGGTTACTTTTGCACTTGACCCAATGGATGTGGACGAAGACTTGGGTTCCAGAGTAGCAAACAGAAAATGCTGTTTGCAGACCCTCACTGGGAGGAAATGGAGATAAGGGTTGCATATTGTAATTGCTTTTTCATTTCTTCATAGACTGAAAAGCTATTAACACTATTTTCAATGTGACAGTCTAACGGGTTACTGTAAACAAGGCTTTTGTAGCCACTGATATAGAAAACCATATAATTATAAACTGAGGAGAAATGGGAGAGTTACTGAAATTTTGTTTTTCCTGGGTGGGCTGGAAGCATAACATGGGGAAGATGGTTTTTATTCGCGGAGCAGACAGGACCACCATGAACAGGTACAGGGATTACAGGCTGTCACTCAGCAATTTTTTTCACCTGGCAGTTTGAGCTATGCTTCAAAGGAAGCTGGGTGTCTAAATAGGGGCTGCATGCCTGCCTGCCTGTGAAGATGTGACTAATCCCTGTAATGTCTGTGCTTGAGCTGTGTGATGACCACTCGTGACTGTGATGCTATCCTGCCAGTCAGGCAGCTGCTTTACCCTTTCCTACTCTTACCTTGATGTGTACTTTGGGGTAAATTCCTGTGTCTTTTTTTTCTTTCTAGATGTCCATTTCTCCACAGATCTTAGATCAGTGTAATGACACTTAGGCTGGGATTTAGCTCATCAGTTTCAGGTGTCTAGAACATTACTTTGTATGTCCCAGTTACTCGCCTAAACCTCTATTATAGTCAAAGGAGGACTGATCAATAAGTTGACGGTGTCTGGAGAACAATTCATGTGACCAGAGGGGCAAGTTCATTGTAAGATGACTTCTCTGTTGATTATAATGGAAATGTAGTCACTTAGCTTGCATGTGGACAGGTTTGATGAGCTCTTAACCTGCCTGGAGAAGAAAAGTACTGTTCACTGTTAGCTGTTGGCTTACCAGGTTTTTGGTAAATGCAGTTTGTCTCTAAAATTTGGAGAAAATGTTTTGGGGAAGTGGAAGTGTGTTGCCTATCTGCTAGTACCTTGAATTGTAATGCCGCAGTTTGGGGTGCGGAGAGCAGGGCTATAAAAGGGCCAAAGAATGGAGGACTTTGGGGGGATGAAGGAGCGGTATCTTCACATTTATATTCCTGTTGAAAATCATTCACAAATGTGTAAAAAAGGAAAGTGCTGACAGATGTGTTACCTCAAGTTTGAGACAAGCTATACCAGAAAGGAAGATCCTTTGTGAATTTCAAGAGAAATTGCTAATTTCTAATTCCTGATGCAATCTGCAATTTTTAAAAGGTTCTGCTTTTACAGTCTTTCCTGAGATATGTTCAGTTCATAAATTCTGGCAGGGAGAAGAAATGTTTTGGCTCTTGATCATGAGACATTTTAAAAAGGGAAGGGATGAGGGGAGAGTGAAGAGGGAGGAGGCATGCTCCCTCTTGGATTAATCTGGTTTGTGAAGTTCCCTTTGATATTACACTGTGAAGTAGCATCTGTCAGTGTAAAACGCGTGGGTGCTTTCATGATGTAGAGAGAAGAGATACTTCCTGCAGATAGAAATACTTGGAGAAAAAGGGGGGAAAAGAAAAGTCTGTGAAAAGAAACAACAAAAATACCCACATTCTTCCCTGCCCTAATCTCTCTGTCACTTCACCCTGGAAATGCAGGGGTTAAATGCAATCCCTTGTATTATTGATTCTGTCCTGCTGGTTTACTGATTTTTGCGTTGTCTCTTATCTCTTTTATTTCTAATTCTTCCTCTGGATGAGTCATCAATTTAATTTTTTGAGAAAGAAACAGTTGTCCAAAGTAATTCTCTGGTTTAGATGGTCAGCTTTGCTTAATTTCACTGATAAATTTTTCTTTTGCATCTGTTGTTATTACTGAAGTTTTGCCTGGAGTCCATCTTTAACTTGAGATCATGCAAATCTTTTGGGGGGAACAAAGCTACTTGTACAGACTTACTCAGTAAAAATATATTTTCTACACCAACCTTCCTTTCCCAGCCATCTGGGTTGGACATAAGAGGGTAGGAAAGGAGAGAATAGGAATTGATTGATACCTGTGGTGATGTTTTGTTGTTGTTGTTTTGTTTTGTTTTTTCCCCAAAAAAGTTGTAGCCTGTGCTACCTGGGAGAATGAATTCTGCCTGGATAGGTGATCTAGTAATTAAGGACAGGTGTGGGCATCCTAGATGTTCACCCACTCTGGATGTTTTTGTGTAAGAGTACGTCCCCTGCTCACCCCAAGGGTATGAATGGCAGGTACAATGTAAGGAGGAGAGGTGTGTCTTGAGCAGTCTTAATTTGAAAAGGTGTCATCCTCACTTTTGTCTCTGCCTTTTTCTAAGTGATGCTGTCGCATCTGTGATGGCTTAGGAGCATCAACAAGGCAAGGCTGGTGATAGAAGCAGAGTGACTTTTATTAAACAAAACAGCTTATTTGGTAACTGTGACCAAAAGCTTGTTTCCAAGTCCATATAAGATTGCTTTTTCCTCAATTGTATCATTAGGTCTGATAAAAAAATACTTCTTTCCCGCACAAGCCTTGTTGGTTGTTTTCTAAGACCTTTTTAAAAGGTGGTGGGTTTCCTTAGCTGGTCGTGTATTGAACATCTCAGAAGCAGCATGGTTTGCAGTCTGTTTCTGTCGACCTGCCTTGGTGAACAGCTTCTCTATTTTAAGCCCGCGTGGCTTCTGTGGAGGAGTGGATGATCTTTTTGTTTCTTCTTGTCTGAACGAAATGCTTAAATGCATCTTGGCAGGTGATGGATCTCCACAGAGACACCTCATAATCTTCCAGGTATTGTCCTCAGCCTTGGGCGTGCACCTTGAGCCACTCACTGTCCCAGGGGAAAGGGACAGGTTGTCTCTGGCCTCTCCACAGACTTGTGTGGGTAATGTGAGCACGATGACAGAATGCCCACAGGAAAACAAGGGAGTGGGGGGAGATGGTTTTCCTTACATCACTGATTTCTCAAAAGGATGAAGTATGCAACCTTCCCCNTTTCTCGAAAGCGTCATGAATGTGGGTATATATGGCTGGCAGCAAATTCCATATTTTGTCATATTTTGAGGTGTTTACGATCTGTCATCCTCAAATCCCAGTTCTGCACGGTTGAGCATTTCTGTGATGTTTGATATGAAAGATGTGCAAAATCAACATGATACTGGACACCTAACCTGCTTTACGACTCTGATGCTGGTAGTACTTATCAGGTGGTTCATCCCAGATATCAAAGTTGATGCTAATATTACCCCAGGAATGGATGCAAGGGATTGACATTTAATTGAGCATTGGCAAATTCCAGCCACTCCATTGTTTTGTAGCTTCCAGCATTTTTAAATTGCAGTTTCCTTGCCACGCTACAAAGAAGGTGATCCAGCTTCTGTGCAGACTTTGGAGACTGCATTTTAGTTTAAGACTCTTCCATGCTAAAACCAGCCTTGTCTGACATATTTCACTATGGACAGTCATTGCTCAATCTAGCTTTCGAACAGTTGTTCAAGACAAGAGGCTGCAGCTTCTTTTCAGGATGCAGGAGAGAGTCTATTAGGAATCTGAGAGGTTTTGGGTTTTTTTTTCCCTTTCTTTGACAGTGGATGCCTTATTTATATATATTTACATTTTAAATAGTTGAAGGGTGTTGGAGTTGAGTATATTATTTTACATCTAATCAGAAGAGCCTTTGGACACCTTTCTTTCTTTCTTGTAGTTTGAAGTTCTGTAGCAACTTCTTTGTTTAATATGAAGTGGCGTGTGCAGGTGAGAAAAACGTGGCCTCCAGTTGTGGCAGCAAGAGCTTCTAGTTGATGCTGATGCAGTTCAGCCTTGGCATGTAGCAATTTCATGCTTTCATTTAGGCATCAGAAAGGACAACATGACAGTTTTCCTGAAAGGAGCAGCACTCCAAGCAAGTCAAAGTTGACTGTGCTTTTCTCCCTGTTCAGTTCAGTGTAAGGGCTAGGATGCTTTCAAGAAATTAGAGCTTTGTGGGTGAGGTTATTTAAAATCAAGATATCTTGAATATTCTCTCTGGAGCTGAGAGCACAGATGCGCGTTCTGGTGGTGGGAGCCAGTTGGAACAAATCTGCATGAAGTTGTGGAGTAGTTGGCTTCACAGCTGAGACATTTTGAAATCCAGTACTAGAGAAAATCAAGTCCTACCATTTTTTGTATGGATACCTTCATAGCTGCGGGGGTGGGGGGGAGCCTGAAAACTGCCTGCTTTCTCCTCATTGCCAGACCAACGGAGAGGTGTCACCACTTTTCTTACTTTAAACACATCAGTTACCTCCCTGTCTGGATCTTGAGTGCTAGTGCATTAAAGAAAACATTTTCTGACTTAGACATTTTCTGACATCTCAAATTTGCACAATAAAAATACCCTGGATAGAATTACTGGCAAAGCGTGACTATGGGATACCAACAGAGCAGCTAATGGGGGGACACTTACTTTTCCTGTTACTTTTGTACACTCCCAATTGCGGCAAAATGCCGCGGCCGTGAGCGTTTGTTTATAAAGCTTTGAAGAAATGATTGCTTGAAGAACTTGCTAGCTTGTGTGCAGGGCTGCAGCCCGCCTGGCCTGGGAAGGCCTGGGCCGCCCGTGGAGAGCGGCTCACATGCTGGGCCTGCGACTGCTGCGTGTTAAGCATCTGCCAGCCTGGACAGTGGGCTGCTCATCAGCGTAGCTTCCCCCTGGCATGGTAGGGCTGTCAGCTCGGGGCTCGATCCTCTCTGCATTTTCAGTCTTCAAACCGTAATTTCAGGCTGGTCAATTTTTTTTTTTTTTTTTTTTTTTAAGAGAATATCTGGCTTCCTCCCTGCAAATGGGCCGGCTGTTGTTGGACAGGCTGTTTCTGGTGATTCAAGCTGAACAGTATTTCAGTCCTCCCACCGCTGTGGTTGGTTTTCAGCCGTGTCCTGAGCGTGGGCACCGCAGCGGCACGGGGCTGAACAGCCTGCCGCGTCCCTGCGGGGAAAGGCAGGCTCCTGTGGGAGAAGCAGGAGGGGACAGAAATAACGCGGTTAAATGTAACGGGGTGACTTCTGCTAGCACCGCTCTGCTCCTGAGTATCTAACTGGGTTAAAATATGGATGATCTCAAAATTTGAGGCTCTTCTGAACTTCCCGTAAGAGGTATTATGCAAGAAGCTGCAACACCTCTGTCATAATTAGCACAGTGTTTGCAAAACTGACATATTGCTGCTCCTTTCAGGAAAAGACTTTTAAGTAGGTCCATTGAAAGTAATTTTTTCCATACCCTTACTCTCCTGACATGAGCTGACTGGAGAGACTATGAAGCTGTTGTTAATTAAAATAATAAGAAATGGATCATTGTGTCTTGCCACTCAACCTGTATTTTCCCTGTTCAAGGTCATGGAGGCAGAACAGACCAAAACGAGAAGCGAGTTGGTTCACAAGGAGACTGCAGCCAAATACAATGCTGCCATGGGAAGGATGAAGCAGCTGGAGAAGAAGCTGAAAAGAGCCATCAATAAATCAAAGTAGGTTTTACGCTTGGAGACGAGTTTAGTGGTGAAGTTTGTTTGTGGTAGATACCGATTCTGTGGGGTTTTTTGAATTTGTGAAAGTGTGTTGCCCTTTGTACCTCTCCCTTTGGGCTTCTGTCTGCACGTGACAGTCTTGCAGCAGAACTGGTACTGGTATTAGTCCTTGCATGTGTTGTCCTCCTAAGTGTCTTTTGAAGCACCTGACTTGATAGACAGGTGAACTAAACGGGATAAGAAACCTTTTCTGGGTATGCTCTTAGTCTTGTTCTAGTGCACTGAACCCTTTGGTGGCGTGTGACTTGAGAAGCAGGCTCATGGGATTCACATAGATGCTGCCTACAGAACTACAGAGCTCTGTGTGTGGATATTTTGCAGTTTAGGTTTGTTTGCAGTTTAGTTCTTATTTTTAGATAGGAGAGCAACAAAGCAAGTGACAGAAACCTGAAAGGTGTGAGACTGCGTCAGAGTAGCATGCTGTACATCAGACTTGTGTACTTCCTAGTGCTGCCGTAGCAAAGGTGTCCGAGAGCTGTTCTTGGGGAAGGAAACACACTTCAGACAGCATAGCTAAGCAGCAAGTGTCATCAATAAACGTATCTGCATTTGTGATGTGCGGTCTTGGCCTGTTGTAGAGAAGTGAAACAGCTTTTTGCTCAGAACCTCTTTAAAATTTTGGCCCTGTTTACAACCAATTCTTAATCCTTTTTATATTTCACAGTCATTTTCTTTATATTTCCAGACTGCAGCTTGTCTAAACAATCTGCTTGCTGTATTTAGCTTTTAATTCCTCCATCTAAAAATGACTTTTTGGTGAAATTGGTCAGCTAAAATCTATTTTGATTGGTGTTTGCTCAATTCAAGAAAGGATTAGCACTTCTCAAGGAAGATTCAAGCATGTTTGCTAAAACAGCATAGCAGCACGGCTTCGTAGAATGAGCTGCATACTGTCTGTCTAGCACTTCACAAAGACTGTGAAAAACATCATCAGATCACTAAATGGCAGCTTCCTCTGGAGAAGAGCAATATCTGAGAAGCGGTTTGGCTGCTAGGAGTTCCCTCCTTACAAGACGATTTAAAATAAAGACCCTGATAAGTTGTCAGTGGGGTCCTACAATACCTTTTTATAACAACGATGGTGCTGAGCCTGATGCCCCAGCTGCATCTTGTGTGATTTGCCATCTGAGTCTTCATTTCCTTGCTGAAACTACCCTTGTAGGGTTGTTGGCATTCTTCTCAGGACACGCTGGTTTTTACTTGTGTGTGGAAGGATCCCAATACACTCCTTTTTGTCTCACAGCAGGGCTGATTGCAGCATAAACCACCTAGGTAGGGTGTTTTGGAGATCTGCTAATAAGGGGTGTGCAGAAATGCCAATTATTCTAACCTGGTATTAAAGTGGAAGATGTCTAATGGCACAAATAGGCTTATTGTGGATGTATTTGAAGTCATACTACATAGGGATGTTGGAAAGGTCAGCCGTCTTTCAGCATTGCAATTTTCATGTAAAGGAGAATTGAGACTGAGCTGAAAACATAAGTGCCATCAAGTGGCTACATAAAACTGAGGAATGAGGCTGCTGAATTTGCAGCTGCTTGTATTGTAGGGTATAACTGGGTACTAGCTGTTTTTCAGGAAGGATTTAACACCAGCAAACTGGGTGATGTGGGAGGGTTGGCTGTAACGCCTGGGCCTTTCAGGCCCATGTTGTCCATCCTCTCTCTCTCCATAAACTTGTGGGTAGACATACTGAATGAGTTGCTCTTTTCTATGCAAAAAATTGTGTTTGCTTCTCACCTCAGTCTGGATTAATATGCTTAAAGCATTACTATTTGAAAGTAAGACTGGGACCACCGGGAGGAATGTCATTTAGATGATTTGCCATGTAAAGTTGATGATTAGTGGATTGTTTTGTTTTGGCTTTGCTTTTAATTTTGTTTCTGGGTGCTTACTTGTAAGCTATGAATGTGCATATGGCTGCATGTTCTTAACAGTCACCAGATCTTCTGGCTCAGTGCCTCTGAGCTGTAGGATAATGAACTCGCCTGTGTTAGCTGGTTTTTGGAAGTCACTTTCTGCTCCAGTGACTTGGGCAAGTGCCTTTCACTTTTCCTGTCAGCTACTTAAAAAGCACTTTGGTCGACTATGCAATGTCATGGACTTAGGCAACTGGTGATGTAGGACACTGATTGCATCAGTGAAAGAAAGATTTGCCAGCCCTGCTGTGTCATGGACCAGGCTTCAATAGTTACAGGGTCGTGGATGTAGGAGAATGAAGTAACCTAAGGAAATGGTCCGCACCTGGCCAGTGCATTGCTTTCTGCTGGCATCAGATGCCTGGCTGTGTGTTAGGGATGACCGAGGAAGAGTGCTTACATTTGAGCTCCTGCATGTCAGGCTGTTGGTATCCTTTTCCTGGCTCAGGTGGCATCTTTCTTGTCTGCTACCTGTAAACATGCCTGCTCATATGTGCATGTATATGTATTTGTGTATACATACGCACATACATGTGCATATTTTTTTTTTTTTTTCACACCACACAAACGCACATGTGCTTGTTTGCTGATAGAAAGGGGGCTTTTCCCTCAGGCTTGTGGAAGCTGATGGGAGGTTAGGATTCAAGCCTGGTTGTCCTCTCCCAGTTGGCACCAGGGTAAGGAAGAGAGAGAATCAGGTCATTTGAGGTGAGTGGGTTTCACTGTTTTCCCTGCACATGTTCCCCTGCAACGCTGTTTTGCCAGCATCTCTGCCCTCCCATTGCTTTGGGCTACGTCTGTAGGAGTCCTTTAACTGTTGGATCCAGACTCCTAACTGCGATGTTTTACCGTGCCTGGCAGGTCCATCTGTGTAGACTTTGGCAGGGTTGTGTCCCAGCGAGGGAAGGCAGAGGTGGTTTGACTGGATCAGCATCGCTGGAAACATCGCAGACTTGGCTGTGCGCTCCTAGTCGCACTAGGGGGGTTGATTAAAAACACAGAAGCTGCAAAATAACCTAGTCTCAGGGAAATGCGACTCGGTTATTTTGTGTGTGACTGTGTAGTGTATTCAACCCGTCAAAGCGTATAGGATCAGAAGGCCACAGTTTGACACTGCTGAGTTCTCGTGCACAGTCCAAAATACAGCTACAGTAGGACTTACAGCTCAGAAGAGGTTTGTTCTCAGGGTAGAAATATGGCAAGGGTAGTTAACTTTCTATTTCATATAAAACCATATCTAATTGTTCATCTGTCCCATACTTTCCAGAAGAGCTTCTGAGAGGAGAGGGGTGTAGTGAGCCCTGCTAAAAATCAGGGCTTTTTTTTCCCTGCCCAGCGTTACATTGGGTAGTATTGGCTTGTGAGCTTCAAATCTTCGAAGCTGGAACGTGTTTTCTAGGCTTTGTGCTGTACTTCTTGTGCTCCTGTCCTCCTGCAACCTTGTAAGAAAGTTTTGTTGTCTATAGTGAGAAAGGGACCAGGTACGACACTGTCTTCCATTCCAAGCAAACTTGGAGAGCAGTGCAGTGGGAGGGAAGTGCCTGGTGGGCCACTGGTGGGAAGTACTGTGCCTTTGCATGTGATGCTCTGACCTCCCTTCATCCTCTCTCCTCCACTGAAAAACCTAAAAACTGCCCCTCCACCCCCACATCTGAACATGGGGGAGTCTAAGGTTCACTTTCTGTGGGGAATTTACATTTACTGTGGGCTCTAAAATTAGATAGATACAGAGAGGATGCCTATGCCTTAAAGCTGGACATTGCATTTAAATATCTTGCAGAATCTAGGCCTGAAGGAATTATATTGTCAACTCCAAAAACTGGAATTTTGCAATTTTTATTTAGGTCAAAAGACCCATGAGAAATAGATATATTAGAGGGGAAAAGAGACATTGAGAGCACATGTAGGTGTTCTAGCATCTAGATAGTAGTCTCTTGGGATTACAGCGAAACACAAAATAGCTATGTTAATGCTATGAAGAGAGCAACTCCCACTCCAGTACTCTGCATTCAGTCCTAGTGGTTGTAAACAATTGTTCTTTGTTTTTCCACAGACCTTATTTTGAACTCAAGGCAAAGTACTATGTCCAGCTAGAGGTACGTATGTAATTTGGATCCATCTGAAACTCTTTACTGCTTGTGGTAAATACTGAAATTACATCTAGAGCGCTCTGACAACCGTGTTGTTTCTGTACAAAACCAATTCAATTCAAAACCTCTTGAGCAATTTGCTAAGCACATTTTAAAGATAAAAGACTAAGAGAGGCTTTGTTTCCTCCTGTGAAATAAGTGTTCGAACCCTGCTGCTCACTGCCAGAACCAAACAAATACGGTTTGACTGTCTTTGCTTCTTGTGGTCTGAAGTCTCTGGGGTTTGGGTTTTTTCCACCGTGGCCACCCCACCCCCCCCACCCCCACCCCCGCCCCATGTTTTATGCATCAGACTAACTGTGCTTGGGATGCTCTTTTCTGTTCACTGGTTGGGTGAATTAAGAGAACAAATAACCTGCTTGTAGTACTCAAACACCACATGCATGTGAATTTCCGATTTTGGGTTTGGCAGAAGTGGGATGTCAAGCCCTTGGCCTTGTGGCTGATAAGGCTGCCAGGGCTTGCTTTTTTTTTTTTCTTGGCATCTCTGCACTGCGCTCTGTGTGGTGCAACAATGTCTAGCCAGTGCTTGGGCACAGCGCAGGCTTTGCAGGGCACAGTGGCCCCAGGGTGGGCACGGCAGTTGTGCGTGGAGTGGTAATCCCTGCTATTACAGCCTTAGTCTTGGAGCTGCCAGGGGTGGGAGAGCAAAGTTGCGCTAAAAATTCAAATGCAAGATTCACTCTCTATTTGAGTGCACTGTTGGCCATGGGTGCAGGAAGGATCCAGCGGGGTGCTAGGTCAGCAGGGACCTAGCTAGAAGCAGATTCCCATTCCTTGCCTGGGATGCAAGGTATGTCCCACACCTTCTTTGTGAGCCCTTCACTGGGCTGCCTGAGATGCAACAGCTCTTTATACGCTGCAGAGACTCCGGTGTGCACCTTTTCCTCACCAGGATCTGGGCTTGGGCTGCCCCCTGCTCCTCTCTTGCTTGTCTGCTTAGCCATGGTCAGCAGCCGCTGCATGGAGCCAAACCCTTGCCTGTCCTGGGCTGGGTGCCAGCCCAATAATCCCTTCTGGCTAAAGGCACCTTTTGAGAAATCTCCTTTTCTCCATGGGTGGAGGCCTGCTGTTGGGGGCCCTGTTGCTTCTCCAGCTGCTTGGTGCCCTCCTGAAGAAGGTGGTTGTGTAAAATTTAATACAAAAGACAGCACAGATTGGTTTTAATGTACAATATAAACCAGAGTTGAGACAGCTATAGATACCCAAGCAGTGTTTTGCCTTTGGGACATAGGGTCTACAACACTTTTGCCTTTGCTGTAGAGTGGGGTTTGTGTCTGGGGTTACAGAAACTGCTGTATTAAGAGTTGTCAGGGTTCGAGGCTTTCTGCTCTCTGGTCTGCAGATTTAGTGACCAAGAAGTGATGGGTTTGGTGCCTAGAGGAGAGTGAGGCTTAGCCCCTTCAGGGATGACCCACAGCCATGCTGTGCCCTGCAGGCAGGGGCTGCCAGCAAACCCTTACGGGTGGTTGTGGCATAAGCAACAACATACTGTTGAGAGCTACACTCATCTTAACAAGAGATCCTGCATGTTAATGGGTGGACCCCTGCTCTATGCTTATTTGGGGACCATTGCAACGCTCCAGAAGCAGTCCCAGCCCCTGGCTCCCGTGGTTTGCCTTGCTCCTGTCTCCTGTACAAGTGCCACTGCTTGCACTGGGGTACTCTTGAATTACCAACTCTCCCACCACCTAGATACCAACCGTGGTTTATGCTAGCTTGCCTGTGCAGAGCCAAGTCACGTGCACGCATAATGGAGAACTGTGTACTGTGCATCTTTTGTAATGAAAGCACATCTAATACCTGTCTTCCTTGTTAGCAACTGAAGAAAACAGTGGATGACCTGCAGGCAAAACTGGCCCTAGCAAAGGGAGAGTATAAGACAGCCTTGAAAAAGCTGGAGATGATCTCCGA
This sequence comes from Pandion haliaetus, assembly GCA_013401275.1. Taxonomy (NCBI): domain Eukaryota; kingdom Metazoa; phylum Chordata; class Aves; order Accipitriformes; family Pandionidae; genus Pandion; species Pandion haliaetus. The sequence continues at coordinate 10,807 of VYZV01032187.1, read as the reverse complement.
TGAGATTCATGAGAGGAGACGGTCCACTGCCATGGGGCCCCGAGGATGTGGCGTGGGTGCTGAAGGGAGCAATATCTCTGTGGAAGACCTGTCAGCAAGTAAACCGGAGTCGGACACCATCTCCAGTGAGTACTGAGTGCTCCCATGCCTGTGAATATCCCATGGGCATCGTAAGAAATGCTGAGATGAAGGTTGCCGTGCATATTCTGCAGCTTGAAATTTGCTGGCTGTTGTGGGATTGTGACTAACCTACTACACTTCTCCTTATTACCAAGGTTTACTGTGTTCTTAATAGCCAGTTTTCAAGGGGAAGGGATATGAGTTGAAATGCATCAGCTGTTCCCTTAGCATTGCTGCTGGGTTTTGTACAGTGTTGTATGAAAGGAACAAAATTAATGCACTTCAAAGCATGGTCCTAACTTTTAAGCCAGTGATGCTGCTGTTGGTGACTTGCCTGGGGTGGTTGCAGGCTCTTGTCAGGTTGCTGAGGTGGCAGCACTGTTTGGAAACAGACCTTTTGGATCAAGCGCTTGTCTTGCAGTGCTGGGCCTGTGGCAGAGGGACTAAAGTTGCAGCTACAGTAGTACAGAAGGACATGACGTTTGCACAGAAGGGGTGAAAGGGTAAGCTCCTTTGCACTGTAGGATCTTTTGCCAGTACGTGATTTCCGCGGAGTATGTGTGCTGTGAACAAGGGAGGTGAAGAAGCAGCGATACGCTCATGCAGTGTACTGAGGCTCTGTATGACAGACATTTCTCTCGGGTGACAGCAGCAACCACTGAGCAAGTTCCTAGGTAATGCCTGCTTTCTGGTGGCACACAGGTTGCTTGGGCTGCAAAGATTGGAATGGTCTGTTGTATTGTAAGTTTGCTTTTGTCCTGGCTCTGGGTGAAAGTGGATAGATAGACATTGCATTTTTTCCTCTCTCCTGGACACTTGCTCCCCTTCTTGACGCAGAAAGTCTTTTTTTTGCTGCCCAGACCCACAAATCCCATTTTAATTTGTATTTCAGCTCCATTTCTGCAGGGAAAAGCCTAGGTCAGGATTGCAGGAGTTCATAATTACATGACCTGAAGGCTGAATGTGCAGTGCCCTTGTGTGTACCAGTGCCGAGGCTCTGTAGGTCTGTGGTACAGCCTGGCTGTGCTGTGGAAGCTGGGAGGCAGCCCTGGACTGGCCTCAGTCCTCTGCAGTGGCAGGAGTTTTTGCACGATGTGCTGGAGCTCCCTCACTCAGTACTGTGCAGCTGGGACCCGAGTTGCCACAGTGAGTGATCGTGGTGTCTGGGCCCACTGATGCAGTGGGGTTTTGATATGGCTGCGTATCTTCTGAGTCCCAAGGTCGAGCCTTTCTGAGTTAGGGATTGCCTCTCTGGATAGCCACAAGTCCCCCCTCCTCGTGCAGAAGGCTTTCCAAGAGCCTTAAGTATAACTGCGGTGAGGGTTTTCTTGTGCTGAAGGAGGTCAGGGGCCTGGTATGTAGGGGCAGAAAGAGCTAGGAAAGGTAATTTGGAGCAACCACTTGCTGGCCCTCCTGGCTGCTGCTGAGGCTGCAGGCAAAGGATGGCACATCCCTCTGAATGCAGTCTGACATATGTGGAAGGACTCCAGGTTGTGTCTAGTGCCAGCGCAGAACTGGTTTACAACAGGGCAGGACTAGCAGCCTGCCAGACATAATAACCAAAATAGCCTCCACAGGTTAAGCTCTCATGTGTAGTAACACGTGGGGGGTTTCTGCCAAGGCCCTTTTACGTCTTGATTTTTGTCTGCTGGAGTCAAGTAAAACACCTCATCATCAGCAAGACTTTTTGGCCCTAGCAGATGCTCCTGTGTGGTATGGTAAGTTTAGATGGTGATAAATAAGCTACAGTTTAAGTTGTGCTTGTTGTAGACTAGCTGGTGTCAGTGCCTCCTGCAAAGTAGAGGACTCCTGTAATGGAAAACATCTTTTTTTGCCCAGCTGTTTGTTTGCTTTCACCCCCTGCAAAGTTACCTGTACTGCTCACCATCTATTGATAAAACACAGCATGTGAGAATAAAGGCCACTCTTCAGTCTTGGATTTGACATCATTAAAAACAAAACAACAAAACCCAAAGCACAACAAACAGTCTCTGAGCACAAAGTGCCCTGTAGGGGGCTCAGGAAAGTGGATGGTGCTGTTACCCATTTTATGTTTGAAGCCTTTTAGGTCAGTTCTGCAATGTGCAAATGCAGCAGAAAGAGGCAGAACATCTCTGAAATAACCATGACGGTAGCTGCCTCTGTTTGCACCCTTCGTGTCCAAGTGGCGCAAGTGAGCCCCAGGCTGCCAGGGTAACAGAAGAACTGCTTTGAAACTTCTCCTTTGAGTCATTTTGTTAACGCTGCTGCTTTGCTCCTGCTGCTCTTTCAAGCTGGTTTTGAGCCTCTCTAACAATAGCAGGAATCGCAAGGAGGTGTAATTGAAGATAACCTCAGGTCACTGTAAATGTCTTGCTGTTCATGGGACTTCTTCAGACCAGTGTGATTCCAGCACACACTTTTACATGCATCAGCCTCTGCACAACAAAAAACCTTCTGATTCCAGTGGGGCTACTTGTGTGCAGAAGTCTTTAGTTCATAGTTCCCAATCCTGCAATGAGCCAAGATTGAAAAATGTTGAATTTTAGCAAAATCTACACCCTCTATGTTCCAGAAAACGGAACCCTCATTAATGGGTTCCTCCTTGTGTTGCTAACAGAGAGCCTGCAGCTTAATCTAGCCAGACAGTTTGGAGTTGGTTTGCTTTAATGAGAACTCAGATCTGAGCAAACATGAGCAGGGAAAATCATATATGTGGGTGGGGCTTTTTTAAATTTGGTGTTGTTTGGTGATCCTCATCCAAAAAGAGATCTTGGGAGTGGGAGTTCATGCTGGATTTTAACTGTGAAAGTGGGAAGATAAGGTGGAAGTAATCTACCTTCTAATTAGCGCCTTAAATAACCAGGAGTCTGTGCTGGGATCAAGATGCTGCTGGCTAAGGTGGGCACAGGGGACTGGGCCCTGGCCGAATTTATGTACTGAAGTTCAGTGAACAAGGCCAGCTGGGCAGCAGGCAGCAGGAACAGTAAAAATCCAAGAGCATCTTGGCATGAGGAGCAGTAGTTGGTGTAGGGCTGGTCTTGCAGGGCATGTCTGGCAGGTGTGCTGTTCCTCCAAGCAGAATCAGGCCTTCACGATCCATGTGTGAAATGCTGGGTTAAGGCTTTGCAAAGAGGGCAGAGTACGAGAAGAGGCAGCCCGTGGGTTAGCAGTGCGTGCGTGTACAGAAGAGGCAAACCGGAGAGATTCCCGTTGCCCAGGAAGGTGCAGGAGGGGGGGGTAGGTTTGCTAACTGGAATATTCTTTGAACATTGCAGTGGCTTCAGAAGTGTTTGAGGATGACAATGGCAGCAGCTTCATATCCGAAGAAGATTCAGAAACTCAGTCGGTGTCCAGCTTCAGCTCTGGTCCTACAAGCCCCTGTGAGATGCCCATTCAGTTTCCTCCTGCAACGCGACCTGGAAGCCTGGATCTGCCCAGCCCTGTATCCCTCTCTGAGTTTGGGATGATCTTTCCTGTCCTCGGCCCCCGAAGTGAATGCAGCGGGGCATCCTCCCCCGAGTGCGAAGCTGAAAGAGGTACGCACAGCTGGATACGCCCTGGGCCTATGTTTTTCAGCTTTATAAAGGGAGCAGGAAAACCTTCTCAGCTCCCCTAGGCATATCGCCAGTTCACTGAGCTCTGACCTGCTGACTGCTTCCTTGGGGAAGGCAGTTCTTGAAGGCCCTGCGTCCCACAGTTAACGATGGCACCTAAAATGTTTTCATTATTCTTCTCCTGGCTGGGAAAGTTCCCCAGTTCTGTCTCAGTGGAGGGGTTTGAGGTTTCTCACGAAATAAGCGATCAGTGGGATTCTGATGGTATGTTTATTTTAAGGAAAATCTGAGTTTAATTTTTTTTTTTTAAATTACTGTCCTGCTTGCTGAAAATTCTGCTTTCCAGAAAAACAAAACCAAAAAAACCCAAAACATGCCAAAAGGAACCTCTTGCAGGCTCTGCCAGCCCTTGCTGACAAATTCAGACTAGAGGATTACCACTGCTCTTGTGTGCTCCAACCTAAGGCTGTTTACACTGTAATTTGCTGATGCAGTGCACAAGACAAACGCGGCTTGGAAGGCCAACTTTGGTTTCGTTAAAGCATCTTGCTCCTGCTCCTATGGTTTGGTTTTTTGGGGTTTTTTTGTTTGTTTTTTTTTTCACGCCTTGGCAAAGGAAGCTGCAGCGGTGTACCCACTTGAAGCTTGAGCTGCAGAATGAAATCCGGGTTTAACATCTAGTTTAATCCTTTCTTTGCAGGGGATAGGGCAGAAGGGGCTGAGAACAAGACAAGCGACAGAGTGAACAAGAATAGGAGCAGCAACAGGAGCAGCTCCACTGAGGGGCTGGCTTTGGATAACCGAATGAAGCAGCTCTCCCTTCAGTGCATGAAAATCAAAGAGGGAATATGTGCAGGCAGAAAAGCTGCCCAGATTGGCTGAGCCCTCCTTGTGCCCTGTCCTGATTAATGGGAGTATAAATATTTACACATGAACTTCTAAGTGTTTGAAGAACATTGTGCCAATAATATATGCCAAATCTTAAGTGTTTACTCTTAAGAGTTTAAAACTGCACTAAGAAGTCTAACTGATGTGGAGGGCTGAAGTTTTTATTCAGTAAATCCTTTGTAGGCCGGACAAGTTATGAAATGTTTAAGCTGTGCTCATATTTCACAGACTTTGTAAATTGTTTTGTAGCAGCCTGGCTGAAGCAATAAGTAATGTTCCCGTGTAAATTCGTGCCAGTAGGGGGTCTGAAATTCAAGCCAGACATTTGCAGAGAGCAGTTTGGCTTCAGTTTTGTAGAATGAAATGCTCTTTAGATACAGTGGATCTCTTGAGTATAAGTGGCATATTCTTTAAACATCTGTATTTGTCTGTATTATGCTGAAACTGTAGAAATATTTTGTATACAGGAAAGCTGTTGCATGTGTGGGGTCTAAAAGCCTTCACTCTTCCCTTGGTGCTCACAGAAAGGATAAAGAGTCACGCCTATAAAAACTGGCGTTATGAGACTGACAGACGGACAGAAAGGGGATGCTGACACTCAGTGGTGGTAGGCCCTTTCTAGCCACCTTCCTGAGTCTGGCTTGGACTCTGAGTGACTGCAGTGACCAAAAAGAGTTGAATTGGCCCCTTGCCCTTCTCCTCTGAAAAGTGAAGTATTATTTTTCAGCACTTTGGTTTTTCGCTCGAAAATGGGTCATAGATGTTTTTGGGACAGTTATGATAGGGGATTCGCCTTTGAAATATGCATGAAGAAAAGGAATTGCCAGTGTAGATTGACAATGTGTTCTTAAGCTTCTCCGTAGGTTGTACTGTGTGGGGTTTTATAACTGTTAAAGGGACTTGGGATTTTAGTATGCCCTAGAGAAAGTGTTCAATAAAACTAGAAAGGGCATGGGCATGTTTTGCCAGCAGCTGTTAGGCAGTAGTAGTGTCTGGTAATTATGCTAATAAGTGGTAGTAAAAATCCTAGGACTCTTCAGTTTTGGTGGCTAAGCATTTCTGAAAGCACCATTTTACCTAAGATGTCAGTTTATATTGTTAATTTGATGGGAATTTTAGTATTACCCCCAAAGTATTTTCTATTCTATGTTTTTTGCAGTCCTGTTGTATTTTGTCCCTGCCACAGCTTGTGTATCTATTCTCAAAGTTAATGTAAAATTCTTCACACTACAGTAAACATTTTTGTTTTCCACATTTGGAGTCTGTGCAAGCTAAGTGTATCTCAAGTGCTAAGAACTGAATCTTCTCCTGGAGCAAGTTCAGTCTTTAAATACCCACTTCCAGTCAAAGACTGCAGCCTGGTGTCACTCTTTTTGGTGAATTTCCTCTCATCTTGCCAGTTCTGACTGGAAACCCAAACTCCCTGCACTTGGACAATGAATTAATTCAATGTTCAGCAGGATATAAAAATAGTTGTGTGTACTGCCTTGCAGGTGTCCTGATTGGGTTCAGCTCCCAGCAGGGTAAAACCATTGATCAGGAAGTACAGAAGGGTGTGGAACCCACCCTACCCTTACTTTTACACCATGCTTCTGCAAGATTTGTTTAAAGATTTTGCTGCAGCCTTCTTTGTTTGGTGAGCCCTGGACTTGGCAGGTGAATCACCCTTCAAACATGCAAGCAAACAGGCAGAACTGCATGTCTAATAAATTAATGGAAAACTAATTTTATTTTAAACTTCATAAAAGCCATAATTATAAATAATTACAAACTTAAATGAACATACATCACGGTGGAGTGCAGGTAAAGGAACAAGCTTTATCCAGTTACTTTTCTGTTGGATTGCTTTATGCATTCTGAAGTGTAACATGATGGTGGCTGCTTTCGTGGCTATAAAAATAAGCCTCTGGTGTATCAAAGTATATGTGATCACTTCAGCTGCCCTGAAGTGAGAATGTATAAAGCAAATGTTAACCTAGGAATTCTATTTCTCTTTGGTATTATCAAACAATTTAAATGCCCTTTTGACTAAGCAATGAAAACCTCTACTACATGTACACAAACTTAATTCTAAATAGCTGGTTGTTCAAACACTGCATAGATTGTGTGGTCAACTGCATAATTACTGTACAAAACAGTTACATGAAACTTGCATCAGGAAACTAGGACTGACTCTGAGACTCCTAGGGCAGATGGGCTAGAAGCTGTTATTCATCATGGTACTACCTCTCACTCAGTCTTTGAGAACTGATGGATTGGATTAACCAAGGATTGACCTGTGTCTTCCTAACACAACAAACTGGGGGAAGTGTGTGTCACGGGGGTGGCTCACCCTGAGCTATAAACAGCAGCATTATGGGGTCTTGTGTAGAGCTTTAATGTAGGACGTTAAAAAAAAAAAATACACAGAAAAGGCTTTGCAGTACACAAGTAAGGAGAATGTCAAAGCTGCTGAAGAGGCTATCTCCAGTTATTCCTCTGCACCACTGATAGAGAATTAAAAAATTTCTTTGTAGTAGTCTTCCCTTGGCAAATCAAAGAAAGTATAAATCCTCTTAAAGCCCCTTACAGCAACTGGCTTTCACTTTGTCAGTTACCCTACCCCCTTGTTCTGTAGCTCAGGCACTAGTTCAGATGTGTACAGTGTGTGACAAACAAGAGTGCAGGATACTTGTTGGTGTATTTTATGAGGCTTCATACTTTAATGTTTAAAAGCTTGAATTGCATGTTTACAGGCAGAGAAGACAAGGGTCAAGAGGTGCATGTCTAACTGGAAATAAAGTAACATGACCAATGTACCTTTGTTAGTCTGAACTGTTGTGCAGCTATTTAAATTTTTGCGCACACAGGCCTTATTCCTTTCTGAAAGTCTTGCTGTGTAACACTTCCATGCTTTCATCAGCATCTAATATTCTCTGTCATATGGATCAAAAAAATGCTAAATGTTGTAGGGGAAAGAAAAGCTTAACCTAGATATTGGCCTGAGGCTGTGTTAAAATCTAAGGATCAGTTCACTTTCCAGTATTTTTTCCAGATCTATTTGCGGAAAAAAAATATAGCCGTATGTAAAGTGCTTACATGAACATTTTTCTTCTAAGAAAAAAGGGCAAGAAAGTTGTACTGTAAAATTAACTTGCCACAACCACAATCTATAGACTAGAATTTATGAGAATATTCTGTGTTTCCTTTTAACTGCTCTACCTGAGTGTCCTGTTCTATATCCAAAGGGAAATGTACAGTGATGGTATTCTAGTAGCCTATGTAGGGGCAATATTTGAATAGAACTTGTGTTATAAAGGACACTGATACTAGGGTTAAATCCTGTGCAGTTATGGGGATGAGCCCAATCCACTAACTGTACTGTATGTGTCTCCTCTGGTGGGGAACAGGATCCTTTGTCCTTAATGCCTTTGTCTGGCATTAAGAAAGTGAGTACATTCCTTGCTTTTAGTTTAGCACAGCATGGAAGCTGAGCCTTATGCCTGTTTCACCTAGCATAAGCTTTGGCACTAGTTTGTGCTTGGGGTGGGGGGTAGGGGTGGAGAAAGAAAAACCCCTTCCTGCAGAGCGGAAACCAACTCCAGGAGACAAACAACAGATTTTACTGTAGGCAAGTCGACCAGCTTGATCTCAGACAGCAGAGGCTGTGCAAGGACTTAGTACTGAAAGCTGGCAGGTCTGGTCTTTTGTACTGTCAAAAAGATACTCAGTTGAGACTTCCTAACTACCTCTAATTTCATAGGTGATAAAATATATGCAGGACTCCATTGCCACTAGGGTTTAGCCTGAGCTAAAAACTTAACGCACATTTGTAGGGAAAACGTAAGTTGATGAAATTTTAATTTTGTAGGGATGAAGCAGTCCTTGGCACATACTCCAAAGGTCAAGGATAACCACAAAGAACCTAATCTGATTTTTGCTTAGCTTGTGCCCATGCTGTTCCCTCTGATTTGCTGCAATAATCATCAGAAACTTCCCTGCAGAAGAAGGTAGGTAAGTCACACTGTGACGAACGTGTCACATATTTCCTAGCCCAGATAGTTTCTGAGAGAACTGCAGTCAGAAGGGCATGTGTTTTCAAAGCCCTTTTAAAGCTAGACATTTGTTAAGCAGCTGTCTGATGAAGGAAATGAAACAAAAGGATCTTGTACTTTCTGGAGAGGGCTAATAGCGGACTTCTCTAGGAACAATTTTAGCCCACAGATAATATTTGTGGTGCTCCTGTAGCATGTGTGCTCTGTTTCCCAATGACCAAATGGCACCTGTGCTCTAAAATAAGATTTAAATGCTACCTTTTTGCTTGGAAAACTGCTAAACCAGCCTCAATGGCAAAGAACTTCCTATGGCTGTTTTAAAAACACGTTCTCCTGCAACTACCAAATATAGTGGACTTTTAAGTCTGCCATTTGTAAAAAGACAAAACCTGATGCATATTAGGATAAGCAAAGCAGTTAGTATTTAAATTCAATAGAAAAACCTGGTTATCTTTTAGCCTTTTCGGATACAATGTATATAGATCTTCTGGAAGAAGAGCACAGGTAGTAGGCTTTAAAAAAATCTTATTCTGGAATAATCCCGCTTCCACTATTTTCTAAAGAACTTTGACCCTACTCCTACTGATGACACCAGTTACGCACTCAATTCATTCACTGGTTTCAACTTAAAAGATACCCTTTAAACAATGTCTTGTATAAGGGGAGCAGCAAGTGCATTTCTTGCATCTGTGGTTTCTTAGGGGGAGAGGTTTGAATGATTCTTCCCCTGTAAGCTGAATACTTTTAAAAGTGTTGAAGATAAAACATTTTGTTGCTGGGATGCTGATGGTGGGTAGTTCTCCAACTCCTTCCTCCAGCAAATGAGACTACCTGAGCAGATACAAAGAACCTCACAGTGCACCTTTAGATGAAAGCCTTTCACACCTGCTAAGCAGAGGGTGTGCTGCACTGTCTGTACTGCTGCTGCTGGCTAACCTCCTGTTTTTACTGCTGATCTGGATCAAGCTAGTAGGAAGAAAGCCATAGAGTAGTACCTTGTGCTGTAGTATTATGTAACTAAAGTAATACAGATATGAAATAACAGCTCTCAAAATATGTCATGAGTGAAGCCATTGTTTTTCTTTTCAAAATAGCTAAAGCCATAATCTTCTTTTTCCTTTACTCCTATATACATACTCTAGATAAGCTGAACATGTTAGTCTGGAATACTACGTGCTCAGCAGTAGTACATTTACATTTAGATGTGAGAACTAGTTCAATGGTGAAAACGTTCAAGATAGCAGCACAAATACATAGTAAAAGCTATTTGGTCCTGAGACTGAATAAGCAGAATACACAAGAACATTTTTTCTTACATGTTTACTTTTAAGAATAAAATCTTAAACCCATATACCCTGTATTTTGGGAGAAGAGACTTTCAATGTTAGTTTTTCTCTTAACTCACTAGACTTTGATTTGAAGTGTGGAAAAACTGCAATAAATGGAGTTCTGCCAGTTCATTTGAATAAGAGTATTTTAGCCTGTTCACAAACCTGTTGAACAGTGCTTACTCCAATACCATAGCAGCAAAAACCACAGCTAACTGTCTACCACAATTAACTGGCAACTCAGTGATTCCATGCTTTTGGTTGTAACTTAGAATGTAATTTTCTTTTATGCATATGTGTAGTAAGAGTTATGCACCTGTTCTCAGACTGTAGGACAGATCAAAACCACCCCCTTAAACAGTAATGCACATATCTGTCTCCTCACTGCAGCTGCGATACCTTAAGAGGAGTAACACTGTTAAAATCTAAGAAAAAAGGACCCTCTTGTTGAGGCAGGAATGTGGTGGGGATAATGTTGTAAACTCCAGCATATATGT
>VYZV01032182.1:11391-28636 GCA_013401275.1 Pandion haliaetus | reverse complement strand
CAGCATTCCTTAGCACTGCACCAAGGGACGTTGGCTACTGGTGAGGTCTTCCTCTTGGAAAGAGGTACTGCACTGGTTTGTGTTCTTGACCATCTTTTCCCTTGCTCTTCAGTAGCTCTTTTCCTTCTTTGGCCTTCATCTTTCCTGCCTTTCACAGAAGGCTGCTAGATTTGACAGGCAAGCCACCAGATTAGTCAGGCAGCTCTGTTGTCATAAACTTACTAAAACACAGCCAGTATTCTTTATTACAGCTAACTGTTCAAATTTTAGAAATGTTTGAATAAAATCTATGCAGAATTTAAGGTGTAATATTCAGGTGGCCAATGTCTGTGTTACGGTCTTTGACACTTCACTTAAGAGACAGCAAATTTCCTTTAGGTGGAGAATCCAGATTACATTAATGGAAGAAAGGCATTAATGCATGGGTTTACCTTATGGAGAAGTGTATTGAGACAACAACTTTTTCTTCAATAAGGACTCTTCCATTAAAAAAAAATGAACACAGTTTAACTTCCCAAGAGCATTAGCCTGTTCCTGATAGTTATATTCTGAGTATGGTGGCTGGTCAGCTGAAAGTGAGTATTGCAGTAATCGGCAGGATAGCATGTTGAGTGTCTTACTCTTAAAATGAATTACTTTTATTGCTATATATATCTATTGTTATCTTTTTTTACTGGAAGTGTCAGTTCTGTCCGATAAGCTACAGATAACACTACTAATGCTCTCCATTGGTCTAAGTTGAATAGTTTTAAAGCAGAGCAGTAAGTGTGTAACTGAGGCATGCTGAACTAGCATGCTTGTGTGACTCAGAGGATTGTGAATACAAGTAACAAGTTCAGGAGAATCCATGGATGGACTTGCCCTCTCCATTCCTAACTGGTTTTGGCCTTTTTTTTAACCATGTGAATTTCTGTACAATAAACTTGCTGTAAGTGTGAGCTGGCTCACAGTGGTGACAGGAGCTCTTCCACCAGAGTCAGTGGTACACAGGCTGTGGGAGCAGTGACAGGTAGCATGTCTTCATATGAAGTATTTCTCTGGATGCAGACTACAGCAACACAAGGAGGCCACAAGAGCCTTGTTATCTGCTCTGTAGCTCAGTGTGGTGTATTGGGTACTTGTAGGTCCCAGAGAGGTATAAGGGGTGAGGGCTGGGGTCCTGTTGTCTTCTGGGTCCTCTGGTGGCTTATAAACCACCAGAGAAAGGGAAAGAACCAAGGAAGGTAATTAACACTTTTTTTTTTTTCCCAATGGAGACAGTTTTGACTGATTTGGGAAACTAAATTGTCAATTAAATTCATGTTTTCCATTTGTTGTTAGTGGTCCAAACTTCCTGCAGGTGCAGGAAGATTAACCTTAGCTACACAGCAAGGTATAATTCTTTCCCCACTTTCTATTTGGAAAAGTTAATCTATGTTTAGTTACATTCAAATTGTGATAATTGTGTTATGCTATTCCTAGGTAGTCTCTGCTGTCTTTTTTTCCTTTACAACAAGAGGAATTACCAAGTGAGCAATTGTTTTCACCCTCCCAAGGCTGATGGAGATGAATTAAAGTAATGCTCTCCTAACAGAAAAACATCCCCCAGCCCCAAACTCTGATAGCAATGGAGATTGTGGTATGTGGAGCCATGAACCTAGAAAAAAGCATGGCAAAGTATTTTGAACGCTGTTAGCCTTGTGTACAAATACCCAGTGCTGTACAATATCAACAATTAGATTTGGCTACAAATAAGCATAACCATCAAGTGATTATAAAAACACCAAATCTTGCCAAATGTGGTAGAGATTGAAAGAGAAATTCTTGAAGGTGCCTGTTCCCAGCAGCAACACTTGTTCCCCACCAGCAACACTTCTGTCCTTAATTCTGTCTTTCTCAGGTGAAGTTCTTGAGCTGTTCAAAGTGAGCACAAAGTTCAGACACTTCCCTCCAAGCGTCCTGTTGTTCTGTATAATTTTTTATTGCAATCAGAGTATAAACATGGACTGCTGACAATTAGGCCAGCCATGGCTCTGCGTGTTCAAGCCTTGGAAACCTCTAAGGATGGGGGTGCCACAACCTCCCTGCGCCAGTTCCAGGATTGGGACACCTTCATATTAAGAAAATGCTTCTTAATGATCAATCCAAACATCCTGACCTGCAACCTGTAGCCATTGTCCTTCATTTTACTGTCTGCCACTATTGAGAAGTATTTGGTCCTGTCATCTCTGTAATTAACCTTAAAGTAGCTCTAAACTGCTATTAGATTGTCCCTCAGGCTCCTCTTCACCAGACTGAGCCAACCTAGCTTTCTTGCATCTTGGGCGTACCCTATCCAGCACCACAGATTTGACATCTAGCTTCTCTAAGTAGCTGCTCTTTTGCTGTACCTCACCTTCCCAAACTCTGCTGGTATGCACATAGGTCTAGGAGGAGACTTCACTTGGGAAGAGTGAGGTTAAAAGACATTGAGCGCTTCAGTCTTTTCCATGTTGTCTACCAATAAGTTGTATGCACCATTCATCAATGGACCCATATTATCTCTTGACCTTCCTGCTGCTAATATACTTGCAGAAATCCTTCTTGTTGACCTTTTCATCCCCAGAAAGTTTTAGTTCCAGCTTGGCTTTGGCCTTCCTGATTTCATCCGGAATACCCTTGCACTTAACTTCTCCTTTTCCTTTTCTGCCTGCCATTGTTTCCCCTCTTGTACGCTCTCTTTTTGCCTTTCACTTCAATGGCAAAGCAGGTAGCCCTACCTGCCCTGCTTTTCTACCCTGAATAAGCCGATGTCTGCTCCCCCAGAGTCCAAGCAATTCTGCTGCTTACCTTCCTAGCCTTTCTCCAGATCCTCGATTTGATCATCTGGTGGTCGCAACAACCCGAATTGCTGTCTACAGCTGTATTTGCCAACACTTCCTCCCTGTTTGTGAGAAGCAGGTCAAGTAGTGCATTACCTGGTCAGCTTATCTAGCATTTTCATTCATAAATTATCATGAGTGGAGCCTAGAAAATTCATGGACTTCTTGGACAGTCCTGTTTTACTGTCCTAGAAGATATCTGGATGAATGAAATTCCGTAGGAGGGCGAGGGCTTGCAATTGAGGGGCTTCTGATAGTTGTCTATAGCTCATCCACTTCATCCTCTTGGTGAGACAAACCGCAACAGACTCCACCACAATGTTAATTTTCATTCTGATTTTGCTGCAGAGACTCTTGGCCAGCAGGCCTCCAGCATCGCACTGTGCCCCTGCACAAAGTGCCCTGCTATTCACAGACATATATATATATTTATGTATGTGTTGAGTGTATGCACTTTGGAACTGATTATTAGTAGCACTCTAAAAATCTAATTTAAGACAGGATAAAAAATGTTGAGCCATTTATTTACACCAAGTTACAAAATATCTGACTAGCAGGGCAAATGTAAAAGCTGCTCTTGTCTCAGCAGATGATTAGCAATACTTATAAGTCAGTATCAACAGATACACTTGTGTTACCTAGAAAACAACTTATTTTTTTGCACCCTCTCCTACGTAACTATTTGACTGCTGTGCCAATACTGTTCCACAAGACAGTGAATATTTATTCCAGCATAGAAAATTGTGGGCAATCACTATCTGTCAGGACCCACTGGGATATTTGTTTAGGAAAAGATGTTGGAAACAGAGACAGGCACGTTGCAAGAGTGCTTACAAAGCTGAAAAGAAAAGCCATTCTCTATTTCTCTTTAGAAGGTCTGGGCCTGTTTAAGTACAGCTTCTAAAGTAATTAAAATATTTTAAAATTAGTTCCTCAGTCTTGATACACAGTACTTGTATGTTTTTATTTTTTATGGGCAAGAGCAGACCTCAGTGAAGTCAGGATAAACACTTAGCTGAAGTTTAAAGGTTAATATTGACGAAAAAACAGTCTAACTGCCTAGCTGGTTAGCATAGCATTGCTGCATTATTGCTGAAAGGTGCTAGCAGAGATGTTTGTTTCTGTACAGGCTTAAAGCTGATTAGACTATCCAAATGGTTATGCCTGACTGTACACATTTGCACTGGACTGATCACTGAACTGGCTCATGCTAGGAGGGAAAAATATGAAAAAACAGCACAGTTTATAGCTATACACAGCCTGCTGGCTTCATGACCAGCTGACAATGTAAGAAAGATTTTAGAGCCATAATGGTATTGTGTATGCTGAACTAATTGTGGTAGAAGCCCAAGTAACCTGAAAACATTGTTTTCTATTCATAGATATGGCATCCTTCCTTTTGAAGAACTTCTGATACTTAGTCCAATGATGCAACTCCGTCACAAATAACAAGTGGCCCCTCAAAATTTACTTATTTTCCCCAACAGTCAGCTGCAGTCAGGAAACACCTGGTACTCCTAGACGATAGTTCCTCCACAGGGGACTCTTCCCTTCCAGTTCCCCATGCAGCTAAGTGGAAGAGCACCCTTTCACTGGCTGAATGCCTGGGGGAAGCACATCAGTGGTCATGTATCACAGTTACAAGGGTTGGCATCATGGAAGAACAGAGCACTGTAACTCCCACCCATTCCCTGAAATCACCCTTTGGTTTTAAGGTTAAGGTATATGTGAAGAAAGAAATTTCCTTACAAAATGTATGTACAAACACAGGAGGTGCAGAATTTACAGAAACAATTAAAAACAAATGAAAAGAGAGCTTTGACATTCCTGTTTCTTCCTTCAGCATCTAAGCTTCCTCTCTGTCGTGGTTTAACCCCAGCTAGTAACTAAGCACCATGCAGCCACTCACTCACTTCCCCCCCACCCAGTGGCATGGGGGAGAGAATCAGGAAAAAAAAAGTAAAACTTGTGGGTTGAGATAAGAACAGTTTAATAGAACAGAAAGGAAGACACTAATAATGATAATAACAATAACAAAATGCAATAATAATAAAAGGATTGGAATATACAAAACAAGCGATGCACAATGCAACTGCTCACCACTTGCCGACCAATGCCCAGTTAGTTCCACAGCAGCGCTCGCCCCATGCCAACTCCCCCCAGTTTATATACTGGGCAAGACATCACATGGTATGGAATACGTCCTTGGCCAGTTTGGGTCAGCTGCCCTGGCTGTGTCCCCTCCCAACTTCTTGTGCCCCTCCAGCCTTCTTGTTGGCTGGGCAGGAGAAGCTGAGAAATCCTTGACTTCAGACTAAACATTACTTGGTAACAACTGAAAACATCAGTGTGTTATCAACATTCTTCACATTCTGAATCCAAAATGTAACACTACACCAGCTACTAGGAAGAAAATTAACTCTATCCCAGCTGAAACCGGGACACTCCAGTTTTGAAGGTGAAGGGCTACTTGCTGTTCACAACCTCCTGACTGACAAGCCAGTCAGCAATTCTGCACCCTTAGATTACCCTTCATGGGACATGATCTGGAGTTAGGGATTGCCACTTCTTTTTGTCCTCTAGAAATGGTTATGGTTATTTAGATTCATATCTTCTGCAGTCCTCTGGAGAATTTTTTAATCCTTGCACTAAATAAAAAGGATTTTTGAACTTTGTCCTAAATAATGAGGGACTGTCTGGTCCCACTGTGGAAGCACTTAACATAAAACAAACCTGAGTTTGCTCATAACTGACCAGATAATGTCTGGCTTTCTCCTATGCAGTTTGTCAGCTGACTGTGGGAGGGAATTTTTTGAGCATTATTCAACTCCCACTCAAAGCTGTTTATATAAACTCTGTATTATATGCAACCGTGTCTTTTACAACCACGTCTAGAATTAATGCACACAGCACATTTCTGGCTTGTGTTGAAGACCAGACATAAACGTGATGATGGGAGTGTGGGTGGCTGAGAAATACTGTGACATTTCAAAGCATGTAAGAAACACCATGCTAAGTGCAGTGGTTCTGTCAACAGACAGAACAGCCTTCTGTAAATCAAAATAAGGTTTACCGGATAGCTGTACAGAGTCCCCTGCTCACAGACACTGATCACATCTGGATCCCCTTTTGAGGAGTCCAGTTCTTTCTGTATTTTTTGTAGGACCCTACTCAGCCCAAGGTTTGAAATTCCACTCTGGAGAGACGTGTCTCATTTTCAGGAGGACATGGACAGAAATTGCTGATTGAAACACGATGTGGTGAGTGAATGCAAAATGCAGCATAAGAAATAAGCCTTTGCAGGCCCTCTGGACCCTTCTTACCCAACACGTGGGCAGGTCAGCACCCGAAGTGAGGGACAGGACAGAGCTCATGGTAGGAAGTGGCTGCTGCTAGAGTCAAATATGGGGGAATGGGATGCAAGGGAGACCATCAGGTCAGAAGGCATTAAAAGTGTGAGTGCTTGTGTGTGTATAACAGAGTAGCAGCAGTGGTCTGACACAAGACATAGGAAGCAGGAAAACAGGTAAGTGGGAAAGACTTGGAGGCACTGGTCCAGACCATACTCTTCTCTACTTGTATTGCCTTGCCACAGTGTCACTCGGGAAAGGGCTACAGGGGCTTCCCTCCCTTCCTTGTGGTTATGTTAAGTGTATTTATAAAATTATATGTTTTACATCATGTATGTGGTACTGGGGCTAAGCAAGCTTCCCGCAGTGAACTTCATTGGGTCCCATGCAGAGCAAAAGGACATTATCTTCTCAGTGGGTTAGTGATTTGCTTGTAGCTTAACTAAGCACTAGGGAAACTGCTGACTGACTACATATACTGTCTAGATAGCTATTAACCACTTTTAACCATGCCAAGGGACGTAAGCATTTCCAAAGAGGTGAATATTCTCAATTATGTAAGCAAAAAGTATTAAAAGCATTAAAATTACCTCCCAAGCATTATTATATCTCAGTAATCTCTGCAAGGAGGAAGAGAATGTGACTGGACCCTGTGGGTCTAAAAATAGCCTGCTCTGCCAATGGAGGGGGGGAAATGCAAGTCACAGTCCACGTGGATTAGGTAAGAGGCTGGTCCCTGTGTGTCAGCTGGCTAGAAAGAGAAAAGAGAGACCCTTCAGATTTCTTCTCAGTGGAGTCAGATAAAGCACGTTTTTCTGTAGTTACAGCACTTATATGACTTGTGTCTGTGCTGCCTTTCTTAGATCTTTCAAATAAATCCTCTGTTTGTTTTAACTAGCTGGATTTAAGGGTGATTTGCAATTAGTACCTTGAGAGCCCTCTGCCCCCAGGAGATGGCAAGCCTTTCCGCTGGGAATCTGGACCATGATGCAGAGCATCGTACTTGAACAACTGATGTGCGGGTCTCTATCTGAGCTGGATGAGCCCATCTGGGAGCAGATAATGCAGAGATCTGAGTGATAAAAAGAAATCTAAAAGTGACCAAGATGAGTTAGGAAAGATATCTGTCATGTTGAGGGATGGAGGAGCACTCCCTGAACACCGGAGTCTCCAGGGATTTTATGATAGCCCCAAGAGGTACCTGCAGAATGTATCTGTTTTCCTCTGTTGGAGACACTAGAAGTTAGAGTAGGTGCCTAACCTCTGGTAGACGTCTTTCCTTATTCACAAGCTCTGCTACAAAGGATGGGAGCAGCGCCCCAGGTCTGTATTTTTTGTCTTATTTCCCCATCACAGACCCTGACAAGGACAAGCCTGTCACAGTCAGGCTATCTGAGCTGAGGGTCAGAGGACAGCCAGAGCAGAGCAGCTCCACAGAACAAGGGGAGCCGGGAGCTGACAGGGACAGTGAGGCAGGCAGGCAGGACTTCCCAGTGGGACATTGTCCCACAGAACTTGAGCAAGATGACCAGAGCAGGACTTGTGATGGTAACCGCAGGCAGCTATGTTCCAGGGTCTGTAGGGATGAGGCAGGTCTGAGGTCAAGCCAGAAGAGCGAGTCAGCAAGGTGCAATTCCTGGCAGAGGTATACCTACAGCCTACTAGAGGTGAGCACCTGAGCTTGGAGTTTTCTTCCAGCTCTCCCAGCAATCGAACCCCAGGTACACACCTGGGCTGCCTGAATGCTGGTGTTGGGTGCAGGCAGCCAAAAACCTCAGCAGAAGGTGGGCGAAGAGGTTCAGAGTCTGTTGGGGCATTCAGGGCTCTGACACAAAGGTATACTTTTTGTTTTCCAAACCCTTTTAGCTGTAAGCAACATCACCTTTTTTATTTAACAGTAAATCTTTAGGAAGCCCATCAGAGGCAAGAGGGCTGGTAGGACTCCCACTAGAGAAAATACAGCAGCATGAACTTGGAGCTTACTAGGCACTAGAAAATCCAAATAAGAACAAGGTGTTCTGCAACGCCCAGCAGTGGAGAAAGCTGTGAGGGAACCTTTTACCTTATTAGACACTGAAACCCAATGATAAAATATTGTCCGTAAGAAAGAATACTTCATTAATCCATCTATTCCCAAAACTATTTGATTCTCTTTACTTGCACTATTCTTTCCACTTCTTTCTTCACATTTATATAGGTGTCAAGGGTTGTCCAGCTTGGCTGCAATGATCTCAAATTCTTCTCTTCTGCATCTGACCTTGTGTTACATTAAGCCTGGATTAACATCCATATCGAGTCAAGTTCAAAGTGTGTCTGTTCACCACAATGATGCCAATGTCATCATCATGGATTTCACTCCAGATATGCAAGTGCCTCGCATACAATACTGGGTTTGCTTCAATAACCATACTTCCATGTAAGGTTGCAAAAAGTACAACAGTTACAGCTTTCACCAAGGCCCCTGGGACTGCAGGTCTGAACTCAGCAACTATTCAGTCCACTCTGTGGTTCTCTCTTTGAACCATTTGGAACCTATTTGGTGAAGAAATGCTACCTATCTCTATGTTTTACACAGAAGAAATTAAGCACAGACTTGGCCGATGGAGTGAGGCAAGCACCTTTGGGCCAGTTGTCATAACTCATGGTGGAACTCAAACACTCCTGTTTTAAATATGTCTCATGCTCATCTAGGCTTTTTCTCATCTAGGATATTGATACCCCTTCTTCTGATGGGGATTCAGGAAGAACAGTGCTTTAGCCTAGATATACTCATCATGAACTTCCCTGACATGAATTATCTCACTGATGGTCATTCAAGCAACTGTACCAGCCACTTTGCGACTGGCAGCTTTGGTACCTGCTTGCAAACAGGACTTTGATAGTTGGATTGAGCTTAGAAATGGATCCAGTCTGCTAGCTAGATGTGAAACACAGCTCCTTCAAGAAGTTCCTAAGCAGCCAGGTAGGATGAGAACTCCAGAGATCTGTGAGGAGGCTGAACAAATGATATGTCTGGAGGGCATTCACATTAGCAGCTCCAAACACATTCCTAGTATTAAAAACAGAATCAGAACTAGGCTCCTCACAATCATCCCTAGGTGCTCTGCTCTGAAGAAATACACGCTTCCTAATCACCACCATGCCGATCCTGCTTTGCTGGCATTGAATCCAATTTAATCTGTTCAGCTGTATTAAACCCAGCTTCACAACAATCACACATTTTTTCCACCTTTCTTGAACAGTTTTTTTTGGCCATGAATCTGCTACTGTCTGTGACCTTTACAATTTTCCTGAGATTCCAGCAGCCTTCGTTTGGACCTCTCTAGCCAAACTACAGTATGTGACAAACTATCAGAATAACATGAAGACCCTAATCTTGGTAAGGCGGTCTCAGAATATAATCTAAATCGGCCTCTTCATCTGTCTTCTTTTCAAGCAATACTTAGAATCTGAATAAAAGAAATTGTATGCACCTAAATTATTCAGAATTTGCTTTGATACATTTACAGAACCAATAAATTCTTTTTCCAACCCAGATACTTCTAGTCAAGACCAGCCACCAAAAAGTTATCTCATTGCTGTACTATCAGCTGACCTGTGCACCTCTCACACTCAACATAAACTTAATCTCTCACAAAATAGAAGGTAAACATTTCTGCCTGCATCTGAAAGCTTGTATAATGGAATAATCTCTTAAACTTTTTAGATATTGTGCTTGGATTTACATGTCAACTTTGGGAGAAGGAGCAGCACCACAACAATTTTTTCCCTTACACAGCTGAAACTTCTCATTTCCAAGGGCAAGTCTGCCAGTCATCAGTGGCGCGCACTGGCTAAGCTGTCTGCAGGGACTATGATTCCACAGTAAGTGACCTTTATTGACCTTTATTTCTGATTTTTTGTTGTTTTGTTCCCCCCCACCCCACACCCCTCCCCAGCAATATTTCATTAAACCTCTGAATCCGTACAAGAGGAGGGACTGTTCAGAGTGTTATATAGCTAAAGCACTATAATTGTAAATTTAAATGTCTGTTCTCTTGTGCAGAGGGCAAAGGAGTTGCAANTTTTAGCTGGGGGTTAATTAATTGTCTTCCTAGTAGCTGGTATAGTGCTATGGTTTTGAGTTGGGTATGAGAAGAATGTTGGTAAGACTGATGTTTTCAGTTGTTGCCAAGTAATGTTTAGTCTAAAGTCAGGGATTTTTCAGCTTCTCATGCCCAGCCAGAAAGAAGGCTGGAGGGACACAAGAAGTTGGGTGGGGACACAGCCAGGGCAGCTGACCCAAACTGCCCAAGGGCGTACTCCATACCATGTGATGTATATAAAATGGGGGGGAGGGGGGGAGGAATCACTGCTCGGGGACTAACTGAGCATCGATAGGCAGGTGGTGAGCAATTGCATTGTGCACCACTCGTATATTCCAGTCCTTTTATTATTACTGTTGTCATTTTATTAGTGTTATCATTATCATTATTAGTTTCTTCTTTTCTGTTCTATTAAACCATTCTTATCTCAACCCACGAGTTTTACTTGTTTTTCCCAATTTTCTCCCCCATCCAACTGGGTCTGGGGGGAAGTGAGTGAGCAGCGGCGTGGTGCTTAGTTGCTGGCTGGGGTTAAACCACGACACAACCCTAGAAATATTCAGATGGGATTATTATGTTTTTAAAAAGGAACTTAGAACCTTTTGACATTGACCATGAACACTCATAGCACCATATTTAATGAAACTGTTAATTGTTTTGGACTTAAAGCTATTACCTTTCAAATTAATGGGAAAATTCCTCTATATGTGAATAGCATAAGATCAAATATTTAAATATTCACTTAATTATTTCAAGTATGTATGCAGCGTGCTAAGTGGAAAAAAGAGGCTGTAATTTATTTCAAAGAACTCCACAAACATTGGGCTGGGACTGGCCAAAGTCAGCCCAGCTTCTTGGAGGTGGCTGAAATATATTGATTTTACACCTCGTCAAGGAGTAGGCATATTATCTATTTGGTTAGGTAATTCAAAGAAACTCCGCTTAATGCTAAATCTAGTGATAGCAAGACGCTAATTATTCTCTTATAGATTAGTCTGCAGCTCTGTTAAACATCAACTATTTTATGTTTTGTTTTATCTTATCTTCCATCAAATGTCCAGCACACCACCCTGAGCCAAGACAGTGTACACCTCCTGCAATGTTGCCTTTCCTTAAAGACTAAACTCTAACTACTGTGACTATATAAAAAAATACGTTCATGAATTACAGTTATACTAAGAATTTGCTAAACATTATTTCTGAATGAAGAAAAATACTTAATATGTAATATGTAAATAATTTAGAAAAAAGATACAGGATACTGGCTTATAGCTTTCTCAGAATACTTGATGGAAACACTGCCTTTACTCTAACACAGCAGAAAGGCTGAGCAGGTTAATAAGAATCTGCATGTATAAATACCTATTTAGCACACAAATTACATGTGACATCAAGCACTATAAGAAACTTATTTGCTGATAAAACTTAAACAAGGGGAAAATAGAGGTGAGAAAAATATAGCTCATTCTTTGAATATATTCTTCAGTTTAATAAAGTTCAAAATAATGTAGAAATATTGAAGTTCTAAGTAGATTTCATTAGCCTCATTAGCCCTACTGTGTGAACCGAATATGTACTCCTACAGAGTTATTCAGTTCCCTTTGATGTTGGTAGACATACACCTATGTACTTCCAGAACAACCGAGGGAAAATTGGACCAAACTTGAAGGGATGTTTGACATTAAAAAGGCAAAGATTGGCAACACCTAATGCATTGTTATAACTGGTTTTTAATTCATTTTCTAAAAATAAGGAACATCAGAAAAATAAAATAATGGAATTGTATGTGGAAAGTGTTGGCAAAAGCAGTGGCAATCATTTTTCTCTAACGTGTTCTTGTTTGCAATTCCAGACTTGAGAAATTATGAAAAGCACATGGAATTGTGTTTCCTAATGGAATTCTCAAAGTAGAAATATTTGCACCTGCTGAGGAATTGATTTCCTGCGTTACTGTGCACATTTTATGATTAAATTTTTTTTTACCAGATATATTTAATCTTTGTAGGCATACTTTTTTCAACTTTGGCTAAATTGCTTTAATGTAAATGGAACTGAAAATTTGCTGATGATACCTGAAGTTCAGAAATGTCAGATTATTTCTAAAATTAATTTGATTGAGTGTGAATTAGTGCCTAAGATACTAATTAGTGGATGGATGTGAAAAGATTCCTCATTCTTTTCTGGTAATGTTTACTTTTTAGTTTGTCTGAATTAATAATTCTTTTCTACAACATGACCTGGATTTTTAAGATCCATCTTTCTTTTAGCCAAATAAGTTACATAGTTTAACAGTAATTTTAAATCTATTTTTGTAGGTAAAAACATCTTGATAAACATTGTTTTGTTTTGTAAAGAAAGTGATCTTGCTTCAGCTGTAATTAACAAGTAATTGTGATAAATTTTTCCTCTGGAAATCTTTACGTTATGCTCATATAAAAAATATTCATATAGAATATGAGGAGAGATAATTTCATTAAGTATCCAGACTAATACAACTGATTTAGGGATAAATATCAAGGAAAAGTTAATTTGGCCTAGATATTGTATTCCAGCATATGACATGATCTATTGGTTTTGTAAATATTACCTAATGAAGACTGAGGCTAGAGATTTACACGTTTATATTACCATTATTAATGTGTCTAATTTCAGCACAGAAATTAAGACTCATTGTGTACCTTCCCAATGAGAGCTTGGATTTTAAAGAGTTCTCAAGAAGGTCTTGTGCCACCTAGCTATGACAATGTCTCACAGCGGGGAGTGAAAAGAGCAAGTTGTGTTTAAAATTTTTATTATGGTAAATGAGAGACTAGCCTCCCTGGAAGGACCTTCTCTATCCATTTTCTATTTTACAACGGTACTCAAGTTTTTAACTCTGTCATCCTTTTAATTTCTCCAGCACTGATGTGGCAATGTGCTTTAAACTGTAAAAACAACCAGACTTTCTGAATATGGTTACTTTTTCCATAACTTCTGCTTGCCTGGCATTGTGCTTTGCCTTTTCTTTGTGCTTTGTTTCTTGGCTTCCTTTTCTTCTTCTAGAAGAGAAGCTCCCTCATTCTTGATAAACACTTGCTTGAAAATCTATTGCATTCAGTAAGAGGCTTTCTAGACTTCAGTGGAATTTGGGGCTGACCTAAGGGAATGGGCTGTGCCAGCCTGCATCACCAAACCCTGTACACAGTAGATATCCTGCTATTTTAATTGGACTTAAGTGAAAAGTTCTTTAGCTCTTAATAAATAATTTTGTTTGAGCTAAAGAATTCAGGAGTCCTAACTGTAGAATATTGTTTCTTAAGAAGGATGGATTAGAGAAGGTCTCCTGCAGGGAGAAGAATGAGGTGGCAGTGGGAGACTGGCACATGGCTCCTTTGGAAACTCTTCCCAGGTCTTCTGTTTCCCCAGAATCATAGCAACACTACAACAATCATCAATAAAACACCTTTTTTTCTGACGAAATAAACATAGGGATTATGCAAACGGAGAACTTGTTACTTCTTTTTGTTGGGAAGAGATTTTGTAAAGTAATGACATTAAACTTCTAGAATAGGCCAATGAAAATATTCAACAGGCAGTTTTGAAAATGCTCACTGAGACTGGTACGTGCCGCAGCATCTGCTTCAAAAGCAGGGAGAATTTTGCTACCATTCCATCAATATGGCTTGATGTAGAAAATGTACTGAAGAGTTGAAGAGAAAACATATTGGCTGAAAATCCCTGTAAAAAGACAGAGCTCCCCTCTGTCTTCTTGCACTTCCCCAGAAGACCCACCTAGCTCAGTACTGGTTTGGGATCTTACTCCAGGACCTGGAAGGCAGCTATAGAAGTTAATTCTCCTGACTTTGTAGATCTACAGACTCTGAGGAGCCCCTTCTGCCAACCCAACTGTTGGCTGTACATCTGCAGGGAGGTGCTCTTTGCTCCTGCTGTTCTGCTTGGAGAGAGCTAAGGGGAAAGAGCTGAAGTTGTGAATCTCACCCACAGGAAGGAGAAGAGAGGGCTAAGGTGCTCACAAGTCACTGTGAGCTGCCAAAGCACTCTCTTGCCGTTGTTGTCGCCTCCTCCAGACCTGAACTGTCCAACAGTAGAAGCAAAAATATTACTTAAGAAGTTACTGTTAAATGTCACTTAAAATGTTACTTAAAGGGTGTAACTAACTGAAGAAATATTTAAATCCCATATGACAGCAAAGCTACATGTAATTAAAACACAATCACCAAATTTCTTGATGTCTCCTAGTTGGAGAAGTACTTGTCTTGAAATACATTTCCAGTGCAAATGACTAATCCCATTGGATTTAGTTGGTCAAAGCTATTACTTTTATCTAAGAAAACTAACCAATCTTTTTACTTTTTACTCTTCCTTACATTGTGTGTTTCTGACTTTTCTTCTCTTCACTCTGTTGTCCTCAAACCGACTTACTTTTATGTTTTGAAATTGTTGTTGACTTATGGGAAAAATGAATACATACATTGCTCCTCCCCTTTAACCTCATCCATTTTTATTCTTCCAAGTCCTCCTCTTAAATTAATTTTGCATGTTGCTCTCCTATTCTTTTTTTACAAGGGCAGGAATTTGAAGTCTAGTCGCAGGTTTCACTTTGGAAAGTCTTAAGTGTGTGCTGGAGGCCAACGGACCTGCTTCCAAAGTGTACAGTTCAACACTGGTCCTGCAATGTGAAAATGTAACCTCCTTTCCCGAGTGAATGAGTGCTTAATTCCACCTCATTTAAATAGGACCTGAGTTTACTGAGCACACTGCACAGTTTGACAGCTGGAGATAAACAGATAACAGATTTACAACTAAAGTTATTATATAGGTTCATTCACTTTCCGCACTTTATAAAGTAGCTCCCATTTTTACTACCGTGATACAAAACACTGGCTGATTTTAAAAGCCATCTGGACATCATCCTGGGCAACTGGCTCTAGGTGACCCTGCTTGAGCAGGTGAGGTCGGAGCAGATGGCCTCCTGAAGTCCCTTCCCACCCCAACCATTCTGTGGTTCTGTGAAAATCAGGAGATACGCCACAGTTTTGCTGTAATATTCAGCCATGAAAGATGCTCTCACCACTGTTTTTCTCTTAATCTTTCACTTTATCTTAACATATCCAGTGTTTGAAACACTCTGCAGTTATTTGGTGATGCTTCGTTGCAACAGAAGTTTAGTGTTGTTGATTATGTGGGAGCCATTGGGCGTTTCCATTTTGGCAGAGCCATATTTATTTTGCTTTATGAATTATTAGAGAGCAGCTAATAACTTTATTTTAAATGCCACATTTTAACTAACTGGGACATATCCCTCCTCACACTGCGTAGTAACAATTTTTTATATCGTGGTCATATATCTACTATGAATAATTTATCTTTCATAGATGGCTGCCCTCTTTAATTAATGGAATGTTTTTGAGTCTTGACTTACCTACACCCTTAATGCATGTACAATGGTGCAGAAAGTACATGGCTAATGAATTTATATCATATAAATAATAGCAGAAAGTTATCACCCCCACAAAACTTAGAACTAATTGCTTTTCAATGTACCTATTAAGAGAGTTGACCACAAAGGTAAATAATTTTTGTGGCCACTACTGTAAAAAAACAGAGTAATTTTCTGCCAATGTGAATATTTTATTAGTATTACTTTTCAACAAGACACCTGTCAGTCTACCGCTGTGGCCTTCACAGGCTTTGACGGGAGTTGGCCAACACATTGACCTGCACATGAGCTATACGTAGACCCACAGTGAACTCGTATGGCTACCAAGGCCAATGGCAAAATTCCCCTTGGCTTCCACGCGACAAGCATTTTGCTCATGTGGTGAACGCTTAAAGAAACTCTAGCTAGAGTAATCAGTTTGCAAACCCTTTGGAGATGGCCTGACCAAAGCCAAGACAATCATGTGAGGAAGTGGAAGACTAAAACCTGTCCCAGGAAGACAGCAGGGATGGCAAGGAGCAGGTCCTGGTGTGCCGACGATGGGATCCAGCTTGGACCCACGTGCCTCCACTGCAGTGCACCTCCCGCAACAACCTGCCTCCTGCCCGCTCCCCCCCGCCCCCCCCCCGAGGCACACTGGGTGTCTCGGTGGTGGGGAGCCACCCACACTGCTGATGCGGCTGGTTGTCTCAGTCCTTGGGGTACGGTGTTCCCCGCCAGCACAGGGGATCAATCCTGTTTCCACCTCGTGTTCATTAGAAACCAGCTGCCATCACGGCGGGAGTGAGAACCATGTCCGCTGCTCGACGCAGAGACGTCCGATAGAGACAGCTCGAGGGACTGGCCTGCAGAGATGCACGTTTCATGGCCTTCCACTACCACGGGCGTGACACCGCCACCGGAAGGGCGTCCGCTGGGGCTCCCTCTGCCCAGGGCCTGCACCGCAGCTCCCGCGGAGCCTCTCCCGGGCGCCCCGGCCTCCTGGAGACACTCGCCCCGCCGCGGCCGCCGGGCCCCGAGAGGAGCAGCAGGGTGGCGAGGTGTGAGCCACGTGTGGAGGTGCGAGGTGGCCGGCAGACGCGAAGGGGGCTTCACCCGACATGCCATGCAAATCAGGGGCGTGCCGCTGGCCGGTCACGTGACGGGCATGATGTCACCAGACCCCGCCCACGTAGCGATGACGCCACGCCCGCCAGCTCTCGCGAGAGCTCCCAGCGGCGCCCCTCGGAGGGCGCAGGCGGGAGGGGCAGGTGACAAGAGCGCAGGTGAGCCCCGGGGCCGGGGGGGGCCGCCCCACCTGAGGCCCCGCCCCTAGCCGCGCCCAGCTCTTCAGGGGAGCCAATGGGAGCGTTGACCCAGGTCTCTTCCCATTGGCTGCCTGCCTGGCATGCAAATGAGCCCCTACGTCACTTCCTGGGATAAATCGAGCGCCATTTTCTCTTTCTGGCTCTGGATGAGGAGCGGGCGGGGGCCGGAGGGCGGGTGCGGGGCGGCGGGCGCTGCTCGCGGGGGCTGAGCCGAGGTCGGTCC
>VYZV01032181.1:28652-45067 GCA_013401275.1 Pandion haliaetus | reverse complement strand
TGTTCCCCTGTGCCGCTGGGGGGAGGAGGTAGAAAGAACCGGGAATGGAGCTGAGCCAGGAAGGCAGGAGGGGTGGTGGGGGGAAGGTGTTCTGATGTTTGGTTTTCCTTCCTAATATCCTTGGGTTTGATTTGATTTGTAGTAAATTAAATTGATTTTGTTTCTTCCCCAAGTTGAGCCTGTCTTTTGCCCGTGACCATAAGTGGGGAGTGATCCCTCCCAGTCCTTGTCTCGACCTACGAGCCTGCCTTTGTATTTTTTCCTCATCCCAACGTGGCCAGGCGTGGGTGTGGGGGGTGAGCAAGCGGCTTCATGGTGCTTTGTTACCGGCTGGGCTGAAACCAAAACCACGACACACATCTTAGACACAGAGAAAAACCCCAAAACTGGGTGTGTGTAGCACCGTGAGAAGAGGCATTCTATTCTTTAAGCACAAACTCACCTTTCAGTCACTCTGAACTGCTTTTCAGCATTTCAGAAAGCCCACAACAACTCGCAGTCAACGCAGAAGGAAAAACTACAGCCTGAGTATAAGGTGCAGGCTTCAAAAATCAGAGAAGCACCTTAATTACTTCTAAGATAACTGCCGTTTTTAAGAAACAAAATAGATAACGTGAAAAGGTGCTACTACGTTATTATTTCAGTCTCAAAACAGAGGCTTGATCTAGTCATTTCATTAACCCGTAACACCAGGCTGAACTCTGTGTTAATCAGCTTTTTCAAAGCCTCCATTTTTGGGTAAATGAAATTCCTTGCCCATTGGCTAAGGCAGGCAGGGTTTGTGTAGGACAATGCTTTGAAATTTCCCTGCAAGCCCAGGTCCTTTTAACTTCCAGATTTCCAACTTCTTTCCAATTCTTAGGCCTGCAGCATTGTAGCTTTAATTTATGTTAATGAATGACTGGATTATGCTACTGTTGCCAGAGCATCTGATATGTCTGCATCGCTCCTCTGTTCTGTGACAATGCCTTCAGTGATTAGCTGGGCACATTTAAACATTGTTTGCACCGATGTATAAACTTCTGTGCAGCTTTTAAGCAAGAAGATAGTGAAAAAAACTTTGAGTGTGTAGCAGACGGAGAGCCAAGTACAACGCATCAGTGGCGGATTAGTCAGCACCGGTACACAGTGGAGAGAGAAAAGATTAAACATTCTTCATTTGCTAGTTATGTTGGAGACTGTTTACAAGTAGCAATAACCTTCAGGTCTCTCTTTTCAGTTTAACTCATTAATTAGTAGTCACATCTGTTTAATCTTTTTGCATGTTTAGATTCTGTATTACATTGATTTGCAGCAATTTCTTCAGTCCTGTCACATCTAAGCTGTACTCACAGAATACAAACTTATGCATGTTCTGTTCCATTTATTTCTTTTAGATTTCCATTGATCTCCCCATTCTTAGCTAGGAGGGTAAAAATCAAGATAATAAAAAATTTCTGGAATAGAGAATTTAGTTCAAGTAAGTAAAAGGCTCCAATGGGCTTTCTTTCCAAGCTGTTATCCTCTACTTCTCAATTAATGTTAATTTCAAAAGTGGATCCCATTTATTGTATTTTCACAGTGTTTTGTCCAGCACTTTTAAACAGAAGCCAACAAGAGTTGTTATCCAGTCCAGCAGCTAGTGATCGATGACAGATATAGATTCAATTTGCCTGAGACGGGAAGAAAGGGAACCTGGATCTCCTACTTCCTCAGTTGCTGTAGCAAACACTAATATACTAAGCTCAAAAAACCCCCTCCACTGCCAGTGTTACAAGCACTTGTCAAGGTTAATTTTATTTGAGCCAAATTCATTTATTTGTGTTACACTAAGAAAGAATTTAGCTGCAGTCGATGAACGTCTGTGATATGTAAAGCTTGGTATTTTCCCCTGTAATTCCACCCCACATCCTTCAATGAAATCCAGAAATTGTTGAGAGTTTTGCCACAGGTGTCGCTTGGACTGTGATCTCAACCCTGTTTCATGTAACCCAAGATGCAGCAATTGAATGCTGCTGTAAACCCCCATTCCTGTGGCTCATTGGGCAGTGCTGGGACTCCATGTGTGGGGTACTGTGAGCAGGCATAAATGCTTGCGAGAATCACATTTTCCAAAGGTTCCAAGTAGCTTAGGAGCATGACTTTCCTTTTCAAACACAGTTTGAGCACTAAGGAGCCAATTGATGGTCCCTGAGCCATTTAGGAGACAATATATGAAAAAGATTTGGTCATGACAATGCAACATACCCTTCCTGTCCAAGCCCAACGTCCTCGACATTTGGAGCTCATCTAAGAAGGAAGTGTGAGGTCAGAACCCCTCTTTTACACATTATTTACCTATTTATACTAAACAAAATAGTTCAGCATGAGATGTTTAGAAACACCCAGCTGAGAAAGTCCTGGGCTCAACAACAAGGAGTGTGTGATTTGGAAAATAAGCACCACCCCCATCTCCCACAGTAGTGTGTTAATTACATTGGCAGTTGAATCAAAGATGTCACAAGCATAGGCATGCATGCACACACAGACATGCACAAAGCCTATCAGTCCCCCAAATCTGACAGATTCCAGCATTTTGCAGGTCTCTCTCATATATTTTGAACACTTAATATATCTTGCAGTTAAATACCTTGTTTTCTAAATATCTTAAACAAAGTACATCTTAAATGTGTTTTGTAAACTGTGAAATATGTTGTTTTGCAGTCTTTCCGTACTTAGAGACTTCTGGATTTTTATCTCTCTGTGTAAAGTATAAAGCTTCTCTGGAAGTCTATGGACAAACACCACTTTACAGCAGCAAAGAAAATAGTTGATGCAATGGATTGTGTCCTCCAAATTTTTGCATATCTTAAAACACGCTAATTTTTCCTTCAGAGAATTCACAGCTCCATCTTCAGTAAATGAAACAAGAACTGCTTACTAATACTACTGACAATATTTGTTTGAGAAACCTAATTTAATAATGTAAATGAAGTGGAAGTAGCTCTTAGCAAATATATCCGTTAAAGGCTTTAGAATGAGAGCCAGCCTATAGAAATAATATTTCTCTGTAGAATGACAATTTTAAAATACTGCAGTGATTTGTAGGGTAAGCTGTTAAATCGTACTATTTGTATACAATGGTTGCTCTTAACAGCCCCACAGCATCTATTTGAGTGTAATTACCGTTACTGTGGTATTTGCCATGTGCCATCAACTTAGCTTACCATTACCTCTACCAGTAAGTAATACAACCTTAGGTAAAAGGTAAATGTTGAAAAGTTTCATTGTGGACCACCATGTGCAAAATAACTGAGAGTAGAAACAGATAATGCTGATGAGGTGTTTTAAGGCTCCATTGACCTTATATCCCATTTCTCAAAAATTTTCCAGTGATGTAAATAACAGTTGTTCCATACCTCCTCTTCAATACTTACTCTATTGGCATAGCTGTTGAATATTAAGAACACATGGCTCCCAGACTTGGGGACAACTTCTGCCATGGCATGCTTCAGGAAAACAGGTTGTTTCTTGCTGCCAATCCAGAAGGGTTTTCCAATGGCCTTGTAAACTCATAGTCTACCTATCTGCAGCAATAGAAACCTGAGACCCTTCAGTTTGCTTTATGGTACATATTATTATTCTGTGCACAGATTCACAGAGCAACGGTACAGGCTTTTTCTAGAAGGACATTATAATGTGAGTGAGCTACAGCCGTGAATTTTATTAACTTTTTTTTGTTAGGAACTGCATTAAATGGCAACACTAATGCACAGATGAGCTCTGCAATGTTCCTATTCCAAGGCTGAGCAGATGGCTGTTTCGATGTGTGCTTGCTTTCATGTTCTCCATTTCATGCAGTGTTCCTTATCTTAGGCAACCCACTTATATTTATGCTGCCGGAGAGCCTTTAAACTTGCTGGAAGTTTATGGAGTAAAGGGATGGTATGGTGGAAAAGCCAGAGGGAAAACTCAGATAAGACTCTGGTTGTGCGTTCTCCTCTACTTGATTAACTCAGGAAGCTGCTTAGATTTCCAGTTTCTCTTGTGGCAATGGAGGAACTAATTTGGTAGGGAAAACCCAATTGAACCTTATTTCAAAATCAGAAAAAACCAAGGGTCTACAAGTTTCCAGTAACACTCACTTTCTTTCTCTCCCAAAATAATTTTTGTTACTTTTTTCCCTTTTCCTTTTTAGCTCTGTACAAAGACCCAATTTACATCTAACTGTAAAACAATTTTTGGAAGGAATAAACAATTCAAACAGTAGAGAACAATAGGAACTACAAGTGTACAAGTCCTTTGAAAAGTAAGTCACTGATGTTACAAGAGAGGTATTCAAACTGAACCACTGAACCTTTAGAGGCTACTGTTCTGTTCCCATTGCAGCTGGTATTTTCCTTCTAATTTGCATTTAAATGCAAGCAGATCCAGATATTCACTCTTCTTCCCTTGACAGGCGTCTACTGCAGGTGGTGCAAAATGCCTGGCTTTTTTCTTTTTTTTTTTTTTTGGATCACTTTCCAACCAGTGCTCTGACATGCTCCTCAATGATACATGGAATTATGGAGCTTTCCCATCTTCCACGTGGCCCAGCCTGCTCCCTGCTAATGGATGACTTTACAGCAGGAAGCCTGTGGATGAAGAGCTGTTACTTCGCCTTATTACCCCAGCACCTGACTGATTGCTGTGACATGAAGTGGTGTGGTGCAACTTGCATATGCTGCCAACTTGTTAGTGCAGACGGAGGCTAAGCAAGTGCTACGGGATGAGAGTGTTATGCAGCTCCCCAGAATCTGGCTTTAGTCAAAATGTGGAAATCTGCACGGGCTGCCAATTACTGATGGTGTCTGGTTAAACTGTCTCTGTCAGGATTTGAAAGTAGAACCTCAGACGCAAGGAAATGAAATTAAAAAAAACAGTGTTAAACCATGTTAAATCTAAAGTATGCTTAAATGGTAATGCTTCACTTTCCACCTGTGATCACAGTGCACTCCAAATATTGTACTTTATTTCCTATTTATTCCAACTGAAGAAGGAGCACAAGAATGCAATAATTATGAGATTCAACAGCCAGTGAGGAGCTAGTGAAGGAATTGGTTACCAGTTCTGGATCCTACTATGATTCAGTTGAACTCTAAAGATACTCTAGAAAGACATGCATCTTTCACTGGAATAGGTGTCCACTGTTCTCACCAGCTTTTTTATGCCGTTAAGACTTTATCTCTGAGAAGAAAATTTTCAGATATTCAGAAAGTAATATGGAGCAAATCAGGAGTAAAGAGTGCCTAACTCCCTTTGCCTGAAACATTTCTCTGGCTTGAACTCTAGTCAACGAGTAGTTGTTAACTGGCATTTAGCTTTCAATTTTATTTAAGCATCAAACTCCCAATTTCTCTTTATCCATTCTGACACTCATGATCCTCTCAGTCACACATACCTACTCCCCATTCCTTCACTTCCTGCGATTTTGTACAGATATAAAAGAAAAAGGTTCACAACATCTTGTCGAGGCCTGGAGAAATTAAACAACTTGCTCAAGTTATGAAAAGAAACCGATAGAAAAGCTGAGTCAGGAGTCTAGGTCCCATGCCATAATCTCCATTTCAATTTCTCTCCCTGACATATATCTATATCAAATGCCATCAATATGCATAAATACTTTCTTTTATTTTAATTTTGAAATAGTAATTTACTGTTCTAGCAGGGCAAGTTTTCAGATGATCTTTTTCAAGCTGAACATCATGGTTATGAGCATTAGTTGCACAATAAGAACAGACTGAAAAGGCTAAAGGCAGTGCCAGCAAATCAAAACTAACACCCATTATGATCCATATTCCTTTCTATATAAGGAGGAGAGTCTTTTATATGAGCTAAACTCCTCGAGGTCTTGTTCAGACATGAAACAAAATCAGGCAAAAGTAGCAGAGGGAGTAATGCCATGTATTTCTAAAACTCCCTACAGCTGGTTGCACACCCTTAGTATCACACACACTCAAGCTTTCAGAGCCTAATTTAGCCTCTTTTTCATTTTAATATTTTTAAATCCAACTAGAAAAATTGTATCATCTATGCACAGCAGGATGTCCCATTATACGTGAAATAAGCTTTACTGGTATTACAGAAATGACAAGTTCATTCTTGACTCTATGTACAAAGCATAATTCACTTCCACAAAGCTTATTGCATTCAGACAACCCAATAGCATATGTGAGCCTTATGTTATTCTGCCCTTTCACAACATTTACAAACTGATACATATCTCTTCAAGAGGATAAATGTTTTCCTAAGTCAAAAAATGTCAGCTTTAGCTTGGACTGCATTAGCTCTATTGAGTTCTTCAAATACACACCAGGTTAATGAAGACTAAACCATGGTGGGCTATGCTTCTTGATAAATATTGAAGTGCTCTTTGATCCTGATAACCCACAAATGTTCAGCATGAGTGAGTTTTCATGGTCAGCATGCAATGATTTTGATATTTGACTTAATCTGTAGCCCAGTGCGGTTTATTTTCCTTATCTGGTTGGTATGCTTAGAACAAGAAAGGACAGAGAATTAAAAACAGCACAGTAGTAGTGTTCAAAAGCCTTTTTTCTTTTTTTCCTGTTTTGCAAGAATTCTGAGCCAAGATGACCCATGGCTTAAAGACATCTCTATACACAAGTCTTTGCAAACAAAAATGCACTGCGATGCCTCTCCTTACGCTGAACAAACTATCTCCACTTTTGCACTGGGGACTACAGTTCAGCTTTTCACTCACTCAGTGGCTTTGTATCAGGCTGGGAATTAATAATAACAATATTTTTTACTTGTATCAGTGCTTATATAGCACCTTTTTATCCCAGCCTCTCAAAGCACTTTACAAACATTAATTAATTAAGTCTCACAACAGCCCTGTGAGGCAAGGAGCTATTAGGTGAAATAATTCCTTTCGGTTTCTTGCCTTTGCCATAGGGAAAAGAACCAGCATAAAGAGCTTATTTTGTGCCAAAAAAATATAGCCTAGAAATAATGCTTGCAGGGCTGTATGTCTCATCACTGCAGGAAGCAAGTATTCAAAATCCTTATGCATTAGCAGAACAAGGAGGAGTACCACAATCCATGAGCTGATGGACAGGTGGGAGCCAGTAGTCTTCCCTAGCTGAGCACAGTGCCTTTGTAGGCATACAGGTTATTATTTTAATCATAAGAAATAAAAAGTGAGAGCTTGTCTGCTAAGTTTTCTAATGCTCTTGTGGATCCTTAGTAACAATGCATGACTCCTCAAACAGCAGTTTAGGCCAACTGGTACATAATTGAAAAGAATGAGAGCTGCCATACCTCTAGGCATGAAGAATTACCAGCACAAGCTGAAGTTGTTTCCTGGATCTGATAAAATTAGCAGGAACCAGGTTATTATACAGACAAGCCAAACATGAAAGCACACAAAGATAAAGGATGACAGATAAACATGTGACAAAGTGTTGTTTAAAAAATGAACACTAATATTTCAGGCAATGAGTTCAGATGCTGAAGCACAAAAGCTCAAAAATAATACAGTGATCTTGATGTCTCATTTAGGGGCACATTCTAAAGGGCAGACAGGGGAAACAGAGGTTACAAAGAAAAAAACAGACTTACAGCTTGCAAAAAAAGAAAAAAAACAACTCCAAACCTAGACTTATAACTTGTAAAAAAAAAAATAATGTCATCTGAATTCAATGTTTAGCCAAGCACTGTTTATCAGGGTTTCATTCTGTGCACTAAGAACATAAATGGTTTCTTTTTTCCCGGGGCCAGATTTGGATCACTAACTTGAGTTGGGCCTGAGGGAGAAACACAGCATGTATGATGAGCTGATTAATTACCAGAAATCAAATGCCTTGCAGTCAGGAGCAACGTGCTTGAAAGAAAGCACTAGTACTATAAAAGTGGTGCATATCTACATGCATGCATGGCCAGGCAAGAACACCATGGGGATTAGGTTTCACTGTAGCCTGAAACAAAGGATTTAGGAATGATTGTTTATCCTTGACAGTGTGACCTGTGCCAGTCTTTATTAACAAGGGCTTTCAGCATATGACATTTAAAGTAACAGAACCCTATTAAATAAACCTCAGGATTTTACCTTCTTAAAACATCGCTAGGATTTCAGCTGCTTTTCAGAATCCGTCGCAGTGATTCATAATTAAAGGTTAGGGTATGTCTTATTTCAAGCCTTGTGTGCACAAATATAATCCTTTTGAGTCTGTCTCTTAGGAAGAGCTCATTTAAAGTGGAGTGCAAATCTACCAGGAAGCCATAAATGAAGGTAGAATCATATTAAATATTAGGAACATTATATTGACTAGCTTGGAAAGTTGCTGAAAAATAACAGGATAATAGGAGAGAGGTCAGACCATTTTAGTAAATTTTCCCTGTCTCTGAGGATCATGTGTATATGTAGGCAGCTGCCTAGTAGTACTTTATGTTTTCTTTACAGGATTATTTCAGAATTACTTTCTCAATCATGAAACTCAAAGAAATCACAAACTCACATCTTCTAATATTTTATTTCATGCAGTCCTCTAAAACAGAGTCATCTTGTCTGGGTGGAAGTTTTAATAGATGATTTAATATAAAACATTGTTAGAATGCTTTAAAGTGTTCTGTTTACAGTTGTCTGTTCTGGTATTTGTTCCTTTCACTACTTGCTTGCCAGACAATAAAGAGTACATTGTCATCTCACTAAGAGTATTTCTGCAGTTGGAACATTTTTTCCTGTACCTATGAACTACCCTTTGAACCAGTAAATGTTTCAAAATAATATGGGTGCTGTAAGTGAGGCTGTGGCAAGGATATGACAGGCTGACTAGGAAGCAGCAGAAGACCAAGCCAGAGGATGGTTTCCTAGCTACAAACTGCAGTTAAATAACCCTGAAAGAAATTTTTGCCTAAAAAACAGTGACGGGTAGTATATATTCATCTGGATTCATTTAAAATGAAAACAATTTTTCTTTTTATTTTCTCTTTTTTTTTCTTTCACATGTTTCTTTGTTACTTAAGAAATATCACTTAAGAAAGGGCATTTTGTCCAAACCTTCCCATTTCCTTCTGCTATATGATCTAAGGATAATGAGCAATCTTAGATAACTCTTAAAACTCCCCATATCTCTTTCTAACTTTTTATGCAATAAACATTTATAGGTAAATTTTACTGGTTTTTTTTCTGTCCTGTTGATATATTTTAAATGGCTGATTCTGAAAAAAAATAAATACTGTACTGTATCCGGCCACAACTGAGAACATCATTCATTTTTTCAGTATTGCATGCATGTGTCTTGCTTTCAGCCCCAATGACCAACGTGTTCTTTGACCTGAGCTGGGAATTAACATATTTTTTGAACTTCTTTCCCCACCTGGGAGGAAAGAAGCATCCAGCAGAATTAATTTGGCAAGTTTCTCCACTAAGCATGAACAGAAAGAAATGAGAGAATGGGGAGTTCCTTTGGATCCCATGGTCATGGTTCCTTGGATTCAGGGACACTGGGAAAGTTGAGGACAATCTTGGTTTTCACTGAAAGAAATTCAGGAAGAATACCACTGCAAGACAGCTTTGTACCACCAGGTGTATCTTTTCCAAATGAAAGTAGTTCTGTATGGCATGGTGATATGTATAGCAAAATACAAAAAAATCTGAGTAACAACTGGCACACCTGAATGTGAGGGTGGAGAAGCACAGGGACAGGTTTCCCAGAGAGGTTGTGGATGCTCCATCCCTGGAAGTGTTCAAGGCCAGGTTGGATGGGGTTTGAGCAACCTGGTCAAGTGGAAGATGTCCCTGCCCATGGCAGGGGGATTGGAACTGAATGATCTTTAAGGTCCCTCCCAACCCAAAGCATTCCATGATTCTATGGTTCTATGTGGAGCAGACATAAACATCCTCCGAAATACTGGACATTCTCCTGAACTCAGGTTACCTTGTCAGCTACACAGTCTGTGACCATAAGCATCATAGCTCTGTAGTATCAGCAACAACACTGGGATAGTATTACTGACATTAATTCTCATAAACCACTTGCCTTCTTCCTTAGCTTGCCCTTACACTGGTGGAAGGATAATAATACCATAACACTACTTGGAAAAACTGTGAAATAAATGGATGGAAAGCCTTCAAACATCATGGGACAACATGCAAACAGAGAGAGAAAGATGGCGAGAAAGAGAGAGGTTCCCCCCCTGGCAGCTACAGCAGTGTTGGGGTACAGAGCTCAAAATGTTCAAAGCAGAAGAACCCTCTTATCTAAAGATATAATTTTCTTCCCCAAGAACTGTAATGCTAATCCTATTAGCATATTAGTGTGTGATCATGGCTCTAGAGTTACATACAACATTCATACCTAATTTGAACATACTGTGAAAGCAGCTGCGAGGGCTTGATGAACTCAAGATAAAAAGGGACGTATTCATGAGCTGCCAGCAGCAGCAGCAGCCCCACGCTAACGGGGAGACAAAGTGGAGAGGAGCTGGGACTGCACAGCTGCGGCTCCGGCAGGTCACCTTCACAGGCTGGCTGCTCTCACCGGTGGTGTATATCGGGCTGCAGCAAGATCTAACACTCTTCCTACCTCATTGGTAAACATACACTTAAGACCCTTTCCCCTGCTTCAGCATCTCTGTAATCCAGACTCCAAGTCCCTTGCGAAACTGTGCCACAGGTACAAGGACTGCAGGAAGACAACCTGAAACGGGGCACAGAGATAAACATCTGTATTCACCTCTGTGCCATAATGTCATGCAAAGTCAAAGTCTGCTGAGATGAAAGGCAGATGTGAAGTCTAAGATAGAAAGACGTGCAACAGCTCTCACTGGGGTGGGGAGGGGGTCTGCACACAGCCAGCAGTAGCCTGCGATGACCTTTATTGAAGCAAGTATTTCAAACTTTAAAGAAACTCTTCCAAAAGAGAATATGAAAACTTCTTAATACATATCCCACTCTTTTTTTTTGTTTCCATTTGTTATTTAAATTTCAATAATTAAAAGTGTTAAATGCCCTTCTCAGTTCTCTAGTTTGGATACATTTTTTATCCTTACTACCTAAGCAGCTGTAGTGATGATGTTTCCCCATAGGAGTTTGATGATGGAGTGAGTATTTGACTCATACCATCAATTACAGTAAATGTGGGGATTGCTTACAGCTCAGACATTGCCTCCCAGCCACTATCCTCTTCTGGCTCCTCACCACCGTCACTACCACTTATATTTTTGGCAAGCAGCCCATTTCATGAAACAGTGCCTATGTCCAAGTGTGAAACTGTGGCACTCATCTTGAATTTCTTCCACTGTTACTGTGCCACTTACCTCCTGATATGAGTCTAAAACATCAGCTAAGTGAAATAACACTTGCTACTCTTATTTTAATACTTCTTTATTACTTAAAAGTGGAAACACTGAAAAAATAATACAGAAAGTGATTTTAACCTTTATTATTTCTGCTTATTATTACAGAATTAGTATGTTGAATCCAACTGGTATCCCATTCACTCCCACAAGCTTTGTATGGCAAGTGTCTGCTATTTCAGAGAGACTCTGTAAAGAAGGCATTTTCAGGATGCCTTACCCAAAAGCAGCGTTTTTCTTCTGCTCTCTCCCCTCCAATGCAATGACTTTGAAACGAGACTTATATATGATTTACAACTCAGCACTATCACTTTGGATACTCTCACTATCCATAAGATTTTTTTTGTTTGTTTTTAATCCTGCTAAAACCAATGCTGCCTTTTGGCAAAGAGTTCCGTGGTGTAATTCTTCTTCATTGCAGAGACAAAGATTTCCGTTCCTCAGCTTTAAATTTCATCTTTTAACTGAATATCCCTTTGTCTGTGTAATATGAGAAAGCCAGAGCTGAATATTCCACTCTCTGCTCTCTATGCCATATATTATTTTATAAAGCTTTATCTAACCTCTTTGTATTTATCTTTTCTCTAAAATAAACAATCCTACTTTTTTACTCTCTTCAGAGATTTTTTCATGCCTTCAGGTATCCTCAGAGACCATTGCCAACTGTTTTCTATTTCTTCTTTGCCTCAGCTTCTTCAACAGAGGTGGCAAAATGTTTTTACCATAAAGCTTGCCAATGGTTCATATAATGACATGAAATATTTGCCACATCATTTCCTATAATTTATAGATGGCATTCCTTAAGGTACACTGGGTTTAATTAGTGTTGCAAAGAGCATGAATCCCTTAAATACAAATAAAAGGGGGGCGTGGGGGAAGACAATGACTAAGTCTTATTTTATTTTGTACCTGCACTCTTTCTTAAATCTGCCATGTTTATATATGTTTATATGATATATGTTTATATAACATCGACTGCCTACAGCTCTTTCTAGAACCTGTTAATTTCAGATTAAAAAAAAGTTTACGCTTTATTAATACAAAAAATAGAATTGCATTTGGAGCATTGATTTCTACAGATACAAACTGTCGGTGCTATTTAGCTATATTGGGCTATAAGATTAAGAGAGACAGATCGACATTTCAAAATTCAGCTGAGAGGTACATTTCTGTAGTTGCATTCATACATGTCTCGTCTTTTGGCTGCCTCCTCTTCTCCCCATCTGCTACAATGGCTGGCTGCCTGCTCCGGCACTGGCAAAGCTGTGCTGCCATGCCACCGTGCTGCCGTGCCGCCGTGCCACTATGCTGCCGTGCCACTATGCTGCCATGCCACAATGCTGCCATGCTGCCGTGCCGCCATGCCGCCATGCTGCCATGCCGCCGTGCAGCCATGCTGCCACGCTGCCATGCCACCGTGCTGCCGTGCCGCCATGCCATTGTGCTGCTGTGCTGCCGCGCTGCCATGCCACCATGCCGCCATGCCAGGCGATGGAGCTGGCAGGGCAGCACGTACCCTCTCTGCTACAGTAGGTCCTTACTGCTGTTAACGCTCAAATATTGGCTGTGCGTGCCCCTTTAGACATTGTTACACCTGCCTGACATTTACATGCCAAAAGTACAAAATAGAAGCACGGGAAAAACTTGAAACACAAAGAGTAAAGTGCAGTTCATTACACAGTGCTTTGATCTTGAGAAAACAGCCAGCTAATGGAAGAGGACATACCCAAGAAATATCCCGGGATTTCCAAGCCCACTGGCATAAGCTACAGGCATAGAAGAAGAATTACACCTTCTAGAGACATTATAGACAGCATAAACCAGAGTCAGGCATGTTTGCCCATAACCCTGTGCACTATTGAACCAGGCTGACTGGATTTGAAAAAAACTTAAAGACTTACTTGGATACTCTCGTGTGCATGTACACACATACACACACACGTGGCACATGCGTGCATTTATATTCGCCCAGTCATTCCTGGCTCTGTCACCTACCAGTTTGCTTATACCAAAAGAATGAAACATTGTTTAGACAGAAATCTGATTTTCAGTTTAATTGTTCTCCCTTATGTTCTGCAGGATATTTCTAAACAACGTTCTGCTTGTTATCTGCTACAGCTAGTTAACTGTATGCTACTCCATGCTGTTATCTTATCCTATTTATTTAAAAATAAATTCATCCACAAAAATTACTCATGTTATAGAATCAGAGAAGCCTAATCAATGTGAAACACCTGTTTATATTTCTCACTATTTTTATTATTACTTCAACTCCACTGTATTTTAAAAGCTGGTATGCACTGGCCACTGTTTTTCTTTTTAATAATTTGCAGCCTAACTGCTCAGTTTAAAATTTCCCAGACATCTCATTAACACTAACGCTCCCAACTTTACCAAACACAGGGATTTTCAAGGTCTCAGTGAAAACAAATGGACTTTTTCAAGAAAGAGGTCTATAGTTTTTTGCCTATCTTCAAGAAAAATCCAAAGTTTATCAAAAAATGTTTCATGGAAAGCTCCAAACGTTTTTCTGCATTCTTGTCACCATGTTCATCATTTGCTTAGTGAAACCAACCATTGCATTAGCAATGGTGGTTACATAAATCCCGAGATTATTTAGTCAGATATACTCCTCTATTCTAGTATTCCCTCTTGCTCATTTAACTAGTGACTTTGAATTCCACACCATCGTGACTGGGCACAGTTTAAATAACAAGCTCTGTTTCCATATAGGTCATGTTGACATTAAAAATTTTGATCAATTCTAAGTAAAATATTTGTTGTTTCCTGGGAAGAGATGATAAAGTCCTCAGAGAGAAGTTATTCATCCAAGTAATCCTATTTATTTCAGAGGAATTGCTTGTTTGACAGTGTTTTGAACAGAGAAATCGGTCTACAGTATGGCCCGTGGTGATTATAACAATTTTTTCTATATTATCACAATTTCAAGTATCATGAGAGGGCAAGACTGAGATTTTAGGAGAATGCTATTTTTATTCCTCATTGCTGTAAAGTGTGACGCCACTTATGAAAGCAAAATAGCCTCTTTGGCTATCATGCAAAAATTCTCCTTTCTAGGGGACAAGACAGGTAAAAATTTGTGCTGTTGCTAGTTGCTGTAATGCACTCGGTTCCCAGAACTCACAGTTTGCAAATGAAGCTGTCCACTGGTCATTTTCAAACGTAACAGCTTTGCAACTCGGGGATTAAATGGAATCAATAAATGTTTGTCTGGGAGACAAAAATGTACATTCACAAGCAGAGACACACAGACTTCCACATGTGGGAAAGTTGTTTTCCTGGGACCATGCACCTGCCTGATTAAAAGGCTGGGAGGATTTGTCCTTCCTTAGAGAACTTGCTGATAACGTGTAAGTTACTCTGATGATTAGTAAAAACTTTTAAAAAGAGCAAGTGTCTCTCACAGCCTTTACTTTCCTGACAGGTTCTTGTTAACTGTATTACAGCTGGCCATCATCTATGTCCCTCAACAGAGATTTTACTTTCCAAAAAGGACTTCCANAAAAAAAAAGGCGGAAAAAAAAAAGGCAAAAAAAAAAGGCAAAAAAATAAAGCATGCTCTATTATGAGATAGGGAAATGAAACTGTTTTCTTGTGTACATGAGAAAATATATTTTACAAAGGAAGGACAAAGCTTGTTTGGACACATCTCAAGTCATGTGTCTATGAATATTTCCTACATATATATACATATATATGTATAAACTTATCTTAAATTGATACCATTCTAATGCTTTCATCATATTTCAGTGTTAGTGAAATAAACCTACAGTAAAGTTCCTTATATCATATGTTTGAAGTGACTTACAGATATTAACTAATCTTCAAAACACTTTGGAAACTGAGGCTGAAATTTTAAGTCAGTGTCAGAGCCTGGATTAAGCCTGAAGAGCTAATGAGAACCTTTAGACCAAAGGAATTAAGGAAGTGCTTTAGTGTGTTTTCTCTATAGGAATAGACTTAACTAAAGTAAAGCCGGAGTGGAGGTATCTATCCTCTTCCTTGGTCTACATCCCCTCTATCCACTCAAAAGACTGATTAGTTTGGGAAGTAATTTAAAACAGATAAAAAAT
Organism: Pandion haliaetus; assembly: GCA_013401275.1. Classification (NCBI taxonomy): domain Eukaryota; kingdom Metazoa; phylum Chordata; class Aves; order Accipitriformes; family Pandionidae; genus Pandion; species Pandion haliaetus. The sequence goes on along the minus strand of VYZV01032181.1, from coordinate 29,654 downwards.
ATAGTCAGATTAAAACTGCCACATTGATTAAAGCTGTATCTTTATATTTTAAAATATTCACAGTAGAAATTAAAATATGTACCAGTCTCAATAATTCTCATTTAGTTACCACATTTCTTTTGCAATTTCTCTGCAGCCCCAGCTAATTGTTCCTTATATGCATTTAAGCATGTCAATCTGCATCACTCCTCTTTTCAATTTGCCTAATCAAACATGGTGCTTTTTCTTACTGTTTTCTGTCTGTACTGAAAAGATTTTAATTCTTTCCTCAGTAGCATATTGACCACTTAAGTCCAGCACATACCAGTCAGGTCTCAGTGATATGTTGACAGTTCTACATTTTACAAAAAAGTCTCCACATACTGTGATAAGCTCACCTAGGAGTACATTTGCTTACATGATGACAAAATCTGTTAACTGCTTGAAAGGAAAATAGTATCTAAAAATCTACATAAATAAGCAAGCAGCCTCTTTATGCTAGGTGTTTCACAAAACCTCTCTAAGCTGGAGATCTTGCCATTCAAACAGATGGGGAACCGATGGGGATGAGACGGAAAGGAGATGATGGTAAGAGGATGCAATTGCCTGATGTAGGGAAACTCCATGACAAAGGCATGGATGGTGTTCCCCCAAATCTCAGCCTAAAGTCTTTGCAGTGTGATTCTTCTTCTACATCACTCACATATCCCTCATTACCTTGACCCCGTTACCATCACTTTCTAACAGAGGTGCTCTTTCAGTAGCTCTTTTAGCATCATAGAATCATTTAGGTTGGAAGAGACCTTTAAGATCATCGAGTCCAACCATCAACCATGCCCACTAAACCATGTCATGAAGTGCCCTGTCTACATGCTTTTTGAATACCTCCAGGGATGATGACTCTACCACTTCCCTGGGCAGCCTGTTCCAATACCTAACAACCCTTTCGGTAAAGAATTTTTTCCTAATATCCAATCTAAACCTCCCCTGCCACAACTTGAGGCCATTTCCTCTTGTCCTATC
>VYZV01032181.1:517-28346 GCA_013401275.1 Pandion haliaetus | reverse complement strand
CTTTCCAGCCACTCTTCCCCAAGCCTGTAGCATTGCATGGGGTTGTTGTGACCCAAGTGCAGGACCCAGTACTTGGCCTTGTTGACCCTCATACAATTGGCCTGAGCCCAACGATCCAGCCTATCCAGATCCCTCTGTAGAGCCTTCCTTCCCTCGAGCAGATTAACCCTCCCTCCCAACTTGGTGTCATCCGCAAACTTACTGAGGGTGCACTCAATCCCCTCGTCCAGATCATTGATAAAGATATTAAAGGGAACCGGCCCCAGTACTGAGCCCTGGGGAACACCACTGGTGACCCGCCACCAACTGGATTTAACTCCATTCACCACAACCCTCTGGGCTCATCCATCCAGCCAGTTTTTTACCCAGCAAAGAGTACACTTGTCTAAGCCATGTGCCGCCAGCTTCTCAAGGAGTATTCCGTGAGAGACAGTGTCAAAGGCCTTACTGAAGCCAGGTAGAAAACATCCACAGCCTTCCCCTCATCCACTAGGCAGGTCACCTGGTCATAGAAGGACATCAGGTTGGTCAAGCAGGACCTACCTTTCACGAACCCGTGCTGGCTGGGCCTGATCCCCTGGTTGTCCTGCACCTGCTGTGTGAGCACACTCAAGATGAACCTTTTACATAAGGAGTCAGAATTTCCTTTAATGGGAATGAAAACAGTTTAATTTAAGTTGTCAAAATACAACACAATTCAGAAGATGAATTCTTGTGTTCCCCAACTGACATTCACCTCCTGAGTGCCTTATAATTATATTGACAGTGAACCCTGGGAAAGGATGAAATTTAATGATATGAAGGGTGTGGGGGAAATGAGCATCAATTTGTTAAATACTGCATTTTCTCTCCGGATTTTAACCTTTGGAGAGTACAATGCACATATGAAATCTGATTGTAAAGAGAAGAGTGAATAGAAAAGCCTATTTAGTTAGAGTATAATATCATAGATGTATTTAAAATTCCTGAAGCACTCCAGAGTTCTGGCTGCACGATGTTTTCCCCAAAGTACCTAATGTAAACATAAGCCTGTTTATATTTCAGTAGGTGTGAATAAACTCAGCCAATACTCAGTGCCAAGAAAATTAAGCACTTTTTTTCCCCATCACAACAATTGATGTAAGTAATCAACTTGCTGTGTGTTGAGAATGAGGCCTCCATTCTGCTGCCTCCAATAAACAATATTAATGCGTAAGTGTTTGAGAAGCTTGGATAAATGAGCAGATAATTTTATACAGAGAAAAATCTTCATTTCTCGGTGTTTTTGTGGTAAAAGAAACCCAACACAATGTTTCACAAGACCAGCTCGCTGATGTTGTGATGTCATGCAAAAGATTTTAATGGTTAATTCTTAATCGTGCCCATGCTATGAAAAGAGCCATTGTGGCAAAGAGGCAGGAGGAGCAGAGGTAAGGGAGTGAAGGCTCATAGCAGAGAAAATAGTTTTAGTAGCCTTTTCTTTCTCTTGGGACACTGCAGAGACAAGCCAGCCACAAAAAAATGATTGAGCTTTTGACGGCACTGAGGGGAGAAGCTTAAGTGGGGGTGCAGGGCAAAGACAGGATTTTTCTAACAAGTGAGGAGGCAATAGCATCAGGTGGAACAGAGTTCCCTGGGTTTGCAACAGCTTTTTTTAAATGAGATGTTTCTGGGGAACTGAAACATTTAATCTGTAGCCAAGAGCACAGAAGGGAGGTGGCTTTGTATTTTGTAAAAATAATGAAGCCATAGATCCAGAGCCAAATTTTGAAGAGGATTCTAAATGCTGTTTTGGGGAAAAGATTATGGAAAGAATTACCAGTAGCTGTTGTCACCTCCCAAAGCACCAGTGCTGAAAGAACATTCTGAATAGCTTTTCTAATCTTTTTTCTCATCCCTTTCTTTTGGATGAAGTCAAGCAGAATGTAGTTAAAGGCTCTATTTCCACTGAAATCTTCTGTGTTAAATTAGACCTTCTGAATCCAAACTTTCCCAGCAGACACTCTTTCTCTTCTTTTCTTTTTCTTTTTTTACAGTAAGTAATCAGTGTTTAATTACTTGACTTTTACATGGTACAACCTTTGAGACCTTCCTGACTTGCTGAGTATTCAGAGGGTACTGTTCAGAGTGTTCAACATCTCCAATTGCCTTGTTAACTCTTACAATACAGGGGAGGAAAGGCAAAAGGTTCCAGGAGCTGTAACTCACACAGGTTCGTTACATGTCTTGAAATCAAGGACTGCACCGAAATCAAACATGGACTGACAAAGGCCTTTATGATTTTTAGCTCTGATCTAGCTGCATATGCATACATATTCATGCATACCCACTTTTAGTTTGCATTAGAACATTGCACAACTTTCTGGCTTTGTGCAAGCAGAAAGCCAGGTTTCATTCAACCTGTGTGGGCTCACACCCACTTCCACCCTCAAATTTGACTATGAGGTTTGTAGTTCAAGAAAACTTAAAATTGCAAAGCGAAACACCATCAAACCCAATGAGTTTTCTCTGGCTTGTTGTCAAAAGTGAGAGAAACTGCACATTTTGCACACTTTTGGAATATGGCTTCTTGGGAACATTTCAAAAACATTAATCATCCTTTCAGGAGACTTCAGGTCTCATGTCTTACATTCACTCACACATATAAATCACAAATCTGGAACATCAGTTCTGATCTCAATTATATTTGACACAATTCTCTTGTCATCAGTTGGGTTAAATATGTTTTACACTGGGTCCCGATCCTATAAACAGTTTAACAATACAGCTTTAAAATTAAGCACAAGCATAAATGCTTGCAAGACCACGGTCTCAGTTTCATGCTATGAAACTTCAGTTTGCAGAAGGTAAAATAGTTGGTTTATGTGATCATTTTTCCGGTTTTCTTCTTATTGTTTTCCCTATCTATTTTTAGTTTATTAGAATTTCAAGTAATGTCACACTAAACTTCAGCAGAAGCTTGAAACCTTGCATTGTTTGACTAATTAAGACTAAAAAGTTTCTCTTGAACAAAATGTCATATCCCTCAATTATATCTAATGAGGAAAAACATAATTCTTAATAGGCCTCTTGTAAATTAAATAGCTCCTTTTGAAAATAAGTAAGAAGTGTTAATTATTTGATAGAAACATGAGCTAAAACCCTATTGAAATTTATATATTAAGAAATTATTACTATCTAAAGAAAAAAGTAATTAATAATTGTTTAAAAAAAAAGAAAGTTTCTTCAGTTCAAAAAAGTTAATGCTTTTCTGTGATCCCTAATACAAACACAGAAAGAGGAGACATTGTCATAGCACTTTTCTTAACTATAGAAAAAAATAAGATATTGTGTTTCTGCTTTCTTCCAAAAGAGAATTTACAAAGCTGTACTTAGCATGCTATGGATATCCTAAACATGCAGAGGAACCTTAAAAGCAAATTTAGGAAATACACAAGTTAGCAAGTTCATAGCGAAAAATGTACAGTTGTTAACCAAAGGCAAGCTGGCTTAGCTATGTATTGGTAACTCCTATTTTACTGTCATCAGTTGAAACAATCAATAAATTGACCAGGAAAAGTAGTAATTCAATGTAGTTTTTAATTTAAAATTTGATTTTAATACTAACCGGAGAACATTTTGCCTGTCCTCTATTTCTCCTAAACTGTTGGAATTTGCAGTGGTTGTGTAAATGTATAATAATAATAATTTGTCTTTATACAATGGTATTTTTTATCTTTATATGCCCACAAAATCTTTGAAATAAAGTCTTTAAGCTGAAGACTTGAATGTCACACTAGAGTATCCATGAAATGTTTTCCACTCATGCTGTTACATAAAAGCTTCTGGGACTGGTCAAACTTCCCTAAATCTGAAAAGAATTTCCTCTGCAATAAGCTGGAAAATTTTTTCAAGAGTTTCTTCATCCACTGAAGAGATTATTTAGTTCACCTCCTCCTTCCCACGCAGAAGCAATATCTCCCAGGTTACTTTGCTATCTGCTCATGATGGATAAGGGTAGGAGCAATTTAGCTACTCAAACAAGTCTGATTTGTAGTCTGAAAGTAGAAGTCATTAGCAAAATGCTGTTTGGCTAGTGGCAGCTTAAACAGTGATATATGATTTTCACTCATTTTAAGTCATTTCTGCACAATTCCTAGCTCCTATTCAAGTGAATCTGGGAAATTTTCTCTGTGAAATTGAAAGATTTGTGAATGTTAAATGGGAGATTATAAAACATTGGTTTTGCAGCTGTCTGATCTCTTGTTAGTTAACACATTTTTCATTTACTTTCTCTTCTCTGAATTCCGGTAAATTTCAGACACAAAACTGGAAAAGAATAATACAGTTTCTCAGTTTAGTCTGGTTTAGACCTTAAAATAACTTTTAGGAGAAAGCAATTGACCCAATTACATATACAGTGAAGGCGTTAAAATGCAATATAGTCTGCAAAATGCAGTATGGTCAGCAAATTACTACGGACTTCAAACCAAAAAAAGCTGCAACATACTTGTAAAATTTGCTTTACTACAGACAGACACAATCAGGCTAGTAATATCAGTGTGGTCTTAAAAACTAAAGGCAGCTATGTTTCAATTCAGGAGTTTGAAGAAAAAGAGAATGGCAGAGGGAAACCCTGAAAAACGTACCTTCCCATGAGAAGCAACTTTGTTTTCTGAAGGAAGATTAGTTATAATACCCTAGATGCTGTAGTGAAATGCTTACTAAATAGGAATGAACACTGTACTTTAAAAACAAATCTAACAAGCAGCATATTTTTTTAAGGTCACCCTTTTGTAGTCCCCCTAAGAGGTTTACAGTCTCTATAGCTGTAAACGGTGTGACTGAGTGATCTCTCAGTGAGAACTGCCATGGTACTGTTGCTTCCCAGCAGGCAGTCCAGTCAGATGATGTAGAGTAGGCGTAGGGAGACAGATCCCATTTGAATGCATGAAAAAAACATGATGCTGAAATTTCATAGCTGTTGTAGAGTATATTCTAGACCCCTGATCCTCATTTTTCACACACTTGGAGCTTCCATTCAAATGTAATGCTGGATTTGTGCAAAAGTGCACTCTGTCACTTCTTTGAATTTATCAGCATTTAATTTATGCCAACTCTGAACACACTGCAGGGCAGCACAGGAATCACAGGAACCACACGTGGGTGATGACCATGCTGCTTTCATTCCTGTATCAGCTGGGGCTGCAAAGCTACGCATCCTGGCCCTTTGGAAAGACAGAGGCAGCAGAAGAAGCACTCCTGAAATTTCTTACCACAGATGCCACACCTGTAAATTGGGACTAATAGCACTTGACTGTTTTGAGCAGTCCTTAATGTAGAGTTCAGACATTTCTAATAGATTCCACTCTGAGTCTCAAGTGGTTTCTCCTGTGTCCAACAACCTGCTTCTGCAAAAGTTGCTGACTAGCTTGATAAGGAGCTGGATTAAGCTATTTGTTATCGGCCTGTATTATACCCCAGATACTTATCTATCTAAGGTACTTATATCAGCACCTTTACACCTAAGCACTTCCCGGTCTGTAATGGAAAGTATTTTCTTTATCATAGTCCTGGAAATAGTATTCTTTTCAATTTATAGATGGGGAACAGAAATGGAGAGAGTAAATGACTTTCCTGCAGTTTTAACAAGGATCCTGAGGTGGAGGAAGGACCTGCCCCTTGCCTAGTTGTGTGTCAGGCTGCAGCAACAACTGCCTGGTAGGAGAAATGAGTGCAGGCTGGGGGAGAGGGAGGAAACACAGAATGTATTATTTTGGTTATTTGTCAGCCATATATCCAATTCCATAAATTGCCCTGATCAAAAGGGATGACAGAAGCTCATTAGCACCAAGTTATTATTTTTGCTTTTTTTATGTGTTTTGGAACATATCATGTCCATAACTGCATAATTTACAATTCCTTATGAAGAATGTGAGCATCTTTTAGGAACGTCTTTTTGTTGTAACCTCTAAATATCCCCTTGCTGGGGAAAAAACAAAACATATATCCAAGTAAAGTAAGGCCTAAGTAATTCTTTTGTAATCATGTGTGCTTATGAATCCTCATAGAATTACTTTAAGTTCACATTATAATCCTTATTGTTTCTTAAGATGGAAGAACTTTGCCTCAATTAGGGAAACTAACACTACAGTAGCAAGAAACCTCATCTCTTCTTACCAGAAGCAATCACAATTGAAGAGACAAGTATTGCTATTTTGAAATATATTGTGATAGAATTTTGAATTACAATGAGAATAAAACTGAATATTTTGCAGGAATTGGTGAAAAGCAATTAACAATTAACCAAACATTAATGCCTTTTGTTCTAGCTGGCAATTAGTAATTAGTCACTAGTTGGGACCATATGTCACATATCTGCTATGGAAATTAAAATGACTGACAAAGGAAATTAGAGTGACTGGGGTCAGTGACTATATTAAGCCAACTCAGTATGGGCCAGGTTAGTGCATATGTATTGCATATTATGTTTTGTGTGAAGTGTGCTTGGAACTAAGGGAGAAAGGCCCTGCAAGGGATGGGAGAAGAGAAATAAAAATGCTCCTTCCCTAAATGCAGCAGTGCATGTGCAGAGGGGGGTCTCCTAGAGCCAGCAGGGAAGCTACTGTATGAGAATCAGGGAGAAGATACATGGCCAAGTCTACGAGGCAATAGCAAGGGAGAGATTTTTCTAGGGATTTAGTGAATACTGTGAAGAGTTTGGGCAGCCTTTAAAGCTACTGAAAGAGTGAAGGATTGGTCCCGTGAGGATGGACTGACAGGGAAAAGATTGGTTTCCTGTCTTTCTTATTTAGTCTTTCCCTTGTGGCATGTCTGAGATTTCTTTATCTGAAGTGTTTTCTATCTTATAGTTTTGTTGACTGTTCTTAGTGGCCTTTTGTTTTATAGCCTGGAAGCCATAGAGGTGTTTTATGTGCTTATTTTAAGGAAAAAGGGCAGGCAGTTCCACACAGAGCTCTGGCAGGCACATGGTCCCACCATCAAGTTTCTCTGTATTGGTTCATCCCCTATAGCTAAGCAGTAAGATAGTATCCCATAAGAAGTTACTCTGTAAAGAACCAAAAAGGTGAAAGTCTTTTCCTTGGGGTGGGGCAGTAACTTTCTCTTCTAAAGGATGATACCACAAAGATGAGAAAAAGTGAGCCTGACAGTGAGCAGGGTGGCAGGTGACTCAGTGAGATATATTTCATTCACCTCCTAAGAAAAGTAGATTCAATTCTTTTACAAAATACTTTTTTTTTTTTTTAAATGGTAGAATGGCTATGAACTGTGAGCCATTCAGCAGAAATTTTAGTTCAAATCCTGTCAAAATTGGTTTTAAATATAGAAAGTATTAAGTTATTCCTCACTTTAAATAGAAAATACAGTGAAAAAAGAAAACTATGGAAAAGTATAACATATTTATGTCATAACTATTTAAATTATTGCCATAAATTGTATACCAGACACTTGTCTGAACTAACAGCAAGTAACTGATATAAGGAAGAAGGAGTTTCTCTTTTCTATTGCTTCTATCACTCACTTCTACCGCTTTTATCATTTCATATTAAATGTCCCTGTCTCACTATGTTGTGGGGTAGCTCCCTGGCTAGTGTTACATTGCAACATGGTCTAGGTGACATCATGTAACAGGTCAATTGTGATTTAAAGAAAAAAATGGGGTTAAGATAAATCAGCCCTTACTACAAGGGCTGTTTAGCAGGATTATGAAAGGAAAACTGTTTCTTCAATTACAGTAAACTGTAGTCCATCCTCCGACTCTTCTCTGGCTGAAGGTGCAAAGAGAAGCATTTGCCCAGGCTTTGTTCTACAGAGAGATTCCTCTGAAGATGACCCTTGCACACAAACCAGTCCATGGACATTCTCACTTACTGAAGTTAATATTAGCTGGAGAGCCTCAGCTTAACGGCTTATTCTTTCAAAAGCGCTCAGGCTCTGTCGAGACCTAAGGTGCCTGAGAGAAACTTCAGGTAGGACTAATGATGCTTCTTGAAGTGAAGCAACCCCTGAGGAGGGCAGCTCCTTTTCACAGAGGTTTACATAGCCCATGCTTCTCTTTGCATCAAGCCAGCTGGGCTGCCTGGTGCTGGAGGTGGCACTGGGCATAACCCAGTTTATTTTGGCTAGTACGTGGATTGGCTTTGTGTCAGTGACCATCTCCGGTATCTAGTTGATACACTGAGAGTATCAAAGGTAAGTCTTGCAGCTAGGTATCTTCAGAATAGTGGGATTACTTCTGGCCTTGATAGTATGTGGAGAGAAGAGCAGGTCAGATGGGCAGGAGGCCCTAAGGGGGGGAAGTCCTCTAAACAAATGTGCTGGAGAGCACAGAGAGCTGCTGGGATATGCCAGACCTCATTTGTATGATGGATATGAAGTATTTGTGACATTTTTGTTAAAACATCACTCTAGGTAACCCTGGAGTGAGCATGATGTTTGTATTCATGTTTGGAAATGTTTGTACAATGTTTCTGGGAGCGAGGGGTCATCAAAAGCTCCATCAAAGTCTTCAGCAATTGCAGAAGGGAAATAGTGAGAAAAGCAAAAGGCAATGGAAGAGTTTTCTTTCAGGTCTTCTGTGTTTTATAGTGAGAACTGAGACAGGGTCTGGAGTGTCACTGATATCTCCTTGAAATAACTATAGACCTGATGTACAGATTATTAAGAGAAAAGGAGGGGAACAATTGTGGTGAAGCTCACAGCAGCGAGGAAAAAAAGAAGTGAGATGGAAAGCAAGTGAGATCCCTTGGGCTGATTTCAGCAGTGGAGAGAAGGAATGCTGGAGGGGCCCCAGCAGCCCTATGGAGCTCTGATCACTGCAGCAGCTCCAGGTAGGTCCTGCTTAACAATTACATGTCCTTAACAGACATATGAACTACAGACCCAGTGAACTACGTGCAAGTTTAATCAGAGCAGGAAGACCTTATCATCTGGTATACCAGCATCTCTGTCCTGCTGGAATAGCCTGGGGCAGGTAGATTTGCTAATCTTAATTATTCAGATTTCCAAAGTTACTGTTTTCTTGTATATCCCTCTCATTTGTACAGCTTCCCGATGGTTAGTTCTGCTGAATAATCCCTTGGTTTGGCGGGTTTGTTGTGGTTTTAGTCATAGTTGGAATATTAAGAATGATTGCTCATTCTTGAGCAAAAAAATAGTTTAATCTCATTTTCTTCCCTGGTTGTGGCTTGCTCTGTTATTCAAATTTTGTTAGGAACACAAAATATAAACCCCTTTCCTCTGTACTGTTTGACACAGGGTACTGGTGGATCCAGCATCCTTCCACGGCTGAGGAAACTGTCTTGGGGTTTATAACTTTTTAATAAAATGTGTGAATAGTTACTCATGTAAATGTTCTACTTTAATTATTGGTGGGATTTCCATCCTCCTAATGTTATACCTAAGGCATCTTTCTCAGTTCTTTTGTATTTATCACTCTGTATAATATATAGATAGAATATACATATTTCTCACTGTCATTTCCATCTGTATGAAACAACACATCAAGTGTTGGTCAGCAAGGGAATAGAGACAAAAAAAGCATTGGCATCTGTTGACGAGTTTTGCTTTCCTAGCAGGAACCTTTGCTTGGTTTATGCTTTATTATTTCAATTAATTGGGCAGCCATATAACCCGAATATTAGTTAGTTTAAAATAATGTTGAGCTTATACAAGTCCCCAATTTTTCCTTAAAAAGTGAAGTATTCTGTCAGTGATTTTACAAGGGTAGACAAGCATGAAATTAATTTTATATATTAGCACTAGGTAAGCTTGCAGCTTGCTAACACTGGTAGGAAAATTTACTAGAACTGTTATATAAGGCTGTGGGGATTTTCCCCCCTTCAGCTAGGTGATTTCTTCAGCAATTCAAACCTCTATTAACTTTTTTAAATAGGGTATCTAAATTTCTATACTGGAACTTCCTAATCTAATTCAACTCTGCAGTCTTGTGTGTGTGTAGCTGTGATATAGAATATAATTTTGTATACATAATATTATTGTGGCACTATATAGCTAGATTGGTGCCATGTTGGGAAGTTTGGGCTCACTGAATTAGAGAAAGCTTGTTTTACAGCTCAGTTTAGACTGTGAAAGTAGGGTTGAATAAACAGAGTTGTTTGTCCTCCATCCTAGTATTTAGGCTCCTGTTTTAAAACAAATGAACTACCAACATAGTAGAGCTCAGGATATTCTTCAGAAACTGCTCTTCCCCTCTTCCTATGGATACTCAAGGGAGAGGTTTGTATTCTGTGACTGATTTCTACCCACTGGATGGCTGGGTTCATCCTGATACATCCAGGTGTGGGGGATCCAGATTCCTGCATAAACGGTTCAGCCAGCTGCAGCTGGAAACAGCTCTACCTGAGACGCACCATGTCTTTATTATATCTTTCTTCTCAAGTAATTCTTTATTTATATGATAGCCTACTTGCATGCATTCCAGTATAACCATTCGAGGAATTTGTTCTACAAGTTGAAAGCCAGGTCACATTTTTATGTCCGTGCATTTCTAGCATGATATATATGGATAGTGTCTGTTGTTCAGCAATAAAGCAAATGGGCCTCAGTTTAACAGTAGATGAAGAAGTACTTGTAACATGCTACTACAGTGTACCTTTGAATATTTAATAACTGCACATAAGGACTTGTGATAAGTCTAGGCATGGTACTAAATGGCTTCTAATATAGTTTATAATCTCATCTTTTTCTTTTCTCTTGAAAAGATAAAGTAAAATAATTTTTTTTTTCTGCCTTTCATTGTAAATTAGTTTTAAATGATGTGGCTGACATTTGAATATGTTAATTATCCTATATTATTTTACAGACCATTAGATACACCTATAAAAATGTGTCTTAAGTTCTAAGCCTTTTGATTAACTTGTTGAGATTCAGCATTCCCCAGTACTTGCTTAAGACTGGTAATTGGCATTCAGAGAGGTAGCAGAATGCACCTGCCGTTCTGACCACTGGTGACCTTCGCTATGAATTAACTGCAAAATCCGTGTCAGGCAGTTAATTGAATGAAGCTGTGAACTTGTAACTGGTAATGGTTATGATTAGTGTATAACATGCCATAACAGTAATGATGTAATCTTGGTCTCAAGAGACTTAGGGTTGGAGTCTTGGGGGTTTTATATGCCAAATTAAAGAGGGAATAAATGACAAGTGGGAAGCTTGAAAAGAGGAGAGAAGGAAAGGAATCCCTGTTCTCTTCTTCTCAAAGACTCTAAAGATAAAAATATTTAATTGGATTTGAGAGGTTGGTGAACTTTTTATTCCCATCAAAGTGCTTCATCTGTCTTTAAGGTAGAAAGAACTGTCAACAGCCCTTTCATCTGGGCTAGGAGAGGTATTTGTCACTTGTGGTTGGATGTGAGGAGTAGCATTAAAATGACTGGGTTTTGCCATTGTTTCAGGGAGCCAGAGAACATCCATGGCCCACTGGGGCACACGCTGTGCATAGTATGTATGTGTAGACTGGCTTGTATGCTACGTTTTTGTTGGATACTTACATAGCCATTACAGTAACGAGATTAGTGATGCAAAGCTGCTCATGCTTTCTTTAGACTTTACATTTTTGTATACTGGTGACAAATATGACCTGAGCAGCCAGAAAAAGACATTTGGTAAGGATGATGTGGGTATGTCTAAGCACACACTGCATGCAAGGAGGAAGGGCCTTTGTAAACTGGATGGATCCTGCTGGGCTTTTAGCTTTAGAGTCCACAGATAAAAAAGAACATGTCTTTTGTGAAATTTGCTCCTGACTCCATGCCCTGTTTATATGCTTGTTAGAATATGCCATCTTGTAAATATACTCTACAAGACATGTTGCTGAACCATTAAATGAGAGAAATGAAGCCTTTCATGGCTGTTGTATCAGGCCAGTAACCAGCCTGCTCATGAGTTGAAATGGAGCATATGTCCAGAAATGTAAAGGAAGGCTTGCAAAGTGCTGCCAGTCTAGCTTAAACACAACATTCTCAGTTTAACAACAGTTGCACTATTGAATAACAAAAAGTGTATTTCAGAAATCTGCATATTTACACTAACAGATTAATTATGTAAATGATATTTAATATGAACGAATTATGGGAACCAAATTTAACTACAGTTTAAGAAGAGTAATGGAGTAATAATCTAGCTATTAAAATGGTCAAAGATTTGCATTGCAGGAGTTATATTAACCTTACTAGTAATTTAGTGCATCGTAATGGAGTTAGGTTTCTCTTGTCAGTACATTTGAGACCTAGCTATAATAAAACTCATATTCTGGTGAGAGAGGCTAAGACATAAGCATATGCCTTCTTCGTGTAGTCCACATGAAAGCTCCATTGTGGTTGTGTTAATGCATACAAATGCATGTGTCAAGTAACATGACTAGACCGTATACCTGTATGTTTACACCAAAACCAGAAATTAAGTACTAGCTAGCATGATGAATCCCCTCTCATGCATTGTAGGAACACAGATAGGCTACATTATTTCTATTTATTATCACCACAGTGAGGATGGAACTATGGCTCTCTGGGGATGTTACTCTGAACATTTTATTTATTTATTTATTTATTAAATCTATCCTTTACATGTATCGTATCATCATTTATATGATTCCAAATACAGTTTTTAGAGGTTTGTAATTTGCCTCTGATCTAACACTCTAAGCGTAATTGTATCAAATGTTTTAATTTTTCCCCAAACATCTTCCTTGTCCATTATTTGATCCAAAAAGTATAAGGCAGTATATGGTTTTCTATGCTCCCACACTTATCTCCAGCTTTGTTCCTTTTTGCTGAAGCTATTGCAGTTCCATGAGGTCTTGGTACATCTTGTAATGCAAGATCCTAAATAAATAGCCCACTGTCTGGTCTTGTTTCTGAGTGAAATTAGTTTAGTGCAGTTATACTACCTGTCCTTTTAAACCTTCCTGGCAAATTTCATTGAAACTGACAGATGTTTTCAAAAACTATGGATGGAAAAAGTCAGTTAATACAGGTCTTGTGATGGTAAGAGACCAGGTAGAAGAGAGGGTCTATTAGCAAATCCTTGAAGGGAAAGATCACAGGGAGCCTATATTAAGCATCACAGACTCCATAAAGAGAAGAGATTTAGAGACGTCCAGTCCTGGGAGATGCTTCAGCCAGGATTCATGTTGACTTGGACATCCCAATCAACTAATCTGTAGGAGTCCAGGCTGTCTGATCTGTAGGTCCCAGAGCATCACTTTCTTCAGTGGGTGTGCACATCCTGTGAGGGTTTCAGGGCCTTCACTCCTAGATGTATGAAATTACATAAGAGCAGAAGCTGAACATGGTAGGACCTTGTAAAGCTGAGCATTATTCAAGACTGGGGCTAGAAGGCCACAACCAAAGCTGTAAGATATTTAAAAGAAAATGGATGCATCAGCCCAAACCTGAAAGCTTGAAGAAACTTTTTGGCTCTTTAAAGCATGGGATTCAGATGATTTCTTTCAAAAAAGATTCTGAGACAGAAGTGCAAACCTATGCATGAATAACACAGTGTCCAGGAGTCCCGTCATTTTTGGCCTGTGTAATGTGTGCACGCCTATAAATGTTCCATTTTTACACTTTAACAGAATCCAAGTCCATTACTTTTGTATGTTCAGATAAATGTTTTGGCTTCTCTGCTTTATCAACAGACATGGTATGGTTAGTTATCATATGGTAGATAATTGTACTAATATTTAAATTTTACATCATTTAAGTATCTATATAATAGCAAATATAACTGTTAAATGCAGTGAGCTGACCTCTGGAGAATCTAGATCTCAATACTGAATGTAGCACTAATGAAAGATTTTTCAGAGCCAACGTCTTTGTCCTCAGGACAAACACCTGTATTTGACAAAGTTCGTTTTCAGAGTAATTTCCAGCCTTGCACTAGAGTTTGAATTCCTGATCCTGATTCTGCCAAGCACTGAGTTCGCCATGTGAAGTTCTTCTGCTGTTGTCATTGGTGAGAGCCGAGGGCACTCAGCACCTGGCAGGAATGGGCACTTTGATGGCAAGCAGGGATATTGCAAAGCAGGATTAAAGTGCACTTGCTGACAGAGCTGTTTGAAGAAGCTTTCAGAGCACCTGCCCATGCTGTGCCTGACTCTAGACATTGCTATGAGCCCCTCAACCTCGTTAGCACCAAAATCATTCTCAAAATTAAATAAATAAGAGACTGTGACAGCATTATTCATTTCCTGCAGTATGCCTAAGATATTCCCAAGTAATAAAATAAAACATCTTACTGTTTTTTCTCCCACAGAGCAACTGAAGGAATATAGTTGTTCTGGATGCCTTGTACCAGAATGAAAACAGAAAGAGGAAAACATTAAAAATGCCTGAAGTTTCTTTAGTTTTCAGTAAAACATAGTTTCCTTTTTGTTGTTGTTGTTTGGTTTTGGTTTGGTTTGGGTTTTTTTTAAACCAAGAAAGCAGACAGGAAACAAAGTAAAATTCATGGTTTGAGGCTTTTTCTTGTTCTGGGAGATTTTTCTTTTCACTATATTTTGGTGGTGACCATTATTATCATATTAAATCAAAAGGGGCAAGAGGACAATACATCCTGTATAGTTGGAATTGCTCCCTACCCTTTGGACTTATCTTTGAATAAAAAAGTATTTCTTTGACCTGATGGATGAATTCAAATTTCTAGAGGCAAAGAACTTTGAGGTAACTGTTCTTCTACAAAAACTTTCAAGATTGAGAAGAAACCTTGCCATAATAGACAAAACTATTTGGGCAGAAAGCAAAAGAAAAGGGGAAAAAAAGAAACATGAAAAACTGAAAAAAACCTACTTTGAGAAAGTCATTACTTTCCTCTAATGATGAATTTGTAGTTTAGGAATATTCCATTCATTTTTAATGAAAATTTCATATGCACATTATTTTTGGTAAAAAGCTACTGGAGATATCTCTTTTTTTAAAGTAAAGGACTATTCCACTGGTGACACAGTACTTCAGTATGTTTCAGTGGTTATCACTGACCTTGGGCAAGAAAATAGGTTACTTACCAAATTAATGTTAATATTCACTAGCAGCTTTTCCACCCTAGCAAGAACAGCACCCTCTTCACCCTAACATATCACACAGCCACTTTCCATAAAATATCCCAGCTGACACTCCAAAAGCTAAAGTTTTGGTGAATTCATAACTGATTTGCTGCTGTTATCTGTACATCTTCCGTGCGATTTTGGTACTGTAACAATGAAGAACAGAATAAACTAGATAGATCAGGGCGGGGTGCATGAGGAAACCTCCATACTTAATAAATTTAAGTTTCTTACATTAAAAAAATTGCCTTAATTTACAGATTTATTTTTTTTAATGGCACCTATAAAGCTATATGAAAAAATAGATCATTGTTTGTTTCATGCCTATTTGTGAAGTTGTTGGTGCATGTGCGTCCACCGACTGGCTCGACAGCTTCTGCAACATCACTGGATAACTACTAGACTCAATTTAAATCAAATTACATGCATAAATCTAATTATCTGCTATTGTTTATAGAAGCAAGCCCTGAGGGATTTAACAGACAGGAAAGCAAAGTGTGAAAAAAAAGCTTTGAAGTGGGTGGTTCTGTTCCACTGCCCCTCAGCTTTCAGGTGTTCAAAATTACAGGAAATAAATAAATAAATAAATTCACTGTGAAACTCACCCAGTGAATCATGACAACGGGCTTCTGATTGGTTCTTTTTATTTATTTTGTGTTACAATGCCACTCAGACTAAAAATTACTCATTCTTGACTGGAACATATTTAATATTTTAATCAGAAAAATAACATACAGTCTTAGCCTTCCCCTTCCATCTCTCCTCTTCTCTACTGGAAATTTTAGGAAATAAAAATGAAATTTTAATTTTTATTCTATGAGTTATTACTTTAAAGACAGTTTTGTCACAATTTTATCTGTTTTGAGCCTTTCACAATGTTATTCTTCTCATTCTATGTTTTTCACTGATGTATATGATTTCAAATTCTTCAATAAATTAAGAACATCTTGGGGATTGTCTTCTAATAGTGTAAATCAGGAGTAAATCAACTGAAGTTAATTTAAAACAGATGCAATGGGCTTGAAAATCAAATCTTTTTCTCTACTGTGTTATCTTTTAAACAAAGTTGTTGTTCTTGTTTTTAACTACATATGTTTATTTCATGTTTGCTCTGTGTTGATTAGATCTCTCTGGATGGGTAGGACAAGCCTACTCAAGTTATAACAGGAGCAGTGCCTATGAGCTCAACTGATAGGAAAAGCTTTCCAGTCTTGCTGATGAAGGCAAGTCTTTTTTTTACCAACACTTCGTTGTCTGCTACAAGACACAACAGTTTTAGACAGAATTGCATTTCTAATTGATGATATCTAATTAATAAATTCAGACCTTAGACTACTAAAACCTCATGCACTTTATATGCTATTCTCTTTTTTTTCTCTGAAGTTTTTTTGTGCTGGAACACTGTAACATGAATGTTTTCATGAATTTTCCTGTAAATTACACTGCTTGCTATTCAGAGATTGCTTTGTTCTTTAACAACCTTTGAACTTTTTTCTTCCTCAGCAGACTGGTGTGTAGTGCTTTAAATTGCTGTTCTCATAAGCTGTGCTATTCATCTTTCTTTAGAGAATACTTGACATAGAACTCTAATATATGAATCTAGTCTTAAAAGGAGTATAGTATTTGCATTATTTTCTCTCTTGCTGTTTAGCAGAGTAGGTGTGAAACCAATACAGGAAAGACAAGAAAGAGGTGGTCAGCTGCTCTGGACACAATTGCTGATTTTTAGAGTTCTCTGAACTTTGCCATTTGCTCTTCCATACCATAAACAAACTTTTATTGTTCTTAAATACTTAGGTAGCTGTTAACAAAAATGAAATAAGTCATTGCTCAAAAAATGTCTGTAATGCTTCTAGCAAGGCTTTATCTTTATGACACTAATGATAATCCCTTGTGTAATTAACTGTAGAGTGGTTATGCATGCAGTATGCAGTCCATGACAAGCCTCATAGAAAATACATCAGTATTAGCCACAGGTGAATTCATTTAGAAAGATTAATGACTGCACCTGAATTTTAATGTCTGAAAAGGGATGGAACACTGAATCCTTAATTAAAAAGTTGAATGACTGGTATGGTTTGTTTAACATCACAAATTTCAACGGGAGATTTTTATATTCAAATGAAGTCTGCAAAGGAAAACTTTCCTTAGAAGGTGGTGAAGTAAGGGTGAAAAGCAAAAATGTTTTATGTGCTTTGCTTTATGTAAATGGATACATGGATCAGTAGCTTTGATATGGATCAAATGAAGTATAATTATGGCTCCTCTCTGTTTGCAGTGAATATGGGGCAAAGAATTCTTAAGAAATGCAAGGCATTGCTACACTCCTACAGATATAAAGTTAGATGAGAAGAGCAGTAAAATTGACAAGTGATCTTATTCTTTTCTTAATGAGGTGGTTTCCTTTTCATTATTATTTTACAAAGTTTTTAATGAAGAGAAAGTAACCTTGAAAAACACTGTTACAATCCCATTCCCAGAAGATGCTTAACTCACTTTTTTCAAACTCAGCTTTCAATTAGTACGTTAGTTAAAATTAATTTGGAGAACCACCATTATCAATGCAAACAGCATCTTTCAAAAATTTCTTATGTTTTAATATTTAACAAAAAGATGCTAGATTTTGAGAGGAATAAATAATTGAAGTAGAACTCTCATACCTGTTCAGAAATACTAACATAAGGGACATCCGAAGGTACTGTTGCTATGCTGTCTAAAATACATCTTTAAAAACCTGCTGCTGACAGCTTTCAGTTAGTCTTAATCATGGGAAATGTATTCTAAAAACCAGAGCCCTGGTAAAGCTTATTTGAACAGCAAAATAGATCAGTGTTTTCAAAAGCAAGACTGTGACGTTTATCTACTGACCTGACTAGATACTGAAGGTCAGTTGGTTTGCTGTCTTATTCCTAACAAATGAGAGTCACCCAAACTTTATTTTTAATGAGATCTACTTCTCTTTAACTGCAGTACCAGGCTCTAGGAAAACAAGTTTCCAAGCAAAAACAAGAAAACTAGTTCAATTGAAGATTGTTTCCTAATAACCTAATTATATTTCCCATTGCTCCACTTTTATCCACTCGCAAAAGGAACATAGGCTGAAAACTTTGAAACAAAATAGACAAGAAAGAAATGGGAAATCAAAAGTCAAGGAAGGAGCGCCAGTGATTTATCCTGGGAAGCGCCTGTAACTACTGCTTGTAGCTGTAGTAAGGCAGATTGTGATGCTCTTTAGCTGCAGCACGGTGCCTGCTGTACTGCTTTTACTGCCAAGCAGAAGCATAGCTTTATTCTTGACCACTTTCCAAGGAAGCATATTTTTAATGAAATGTCATTAGAAAAATATGTACCTTCTTGTAAAGCTTCAAGAAAGGGAGGAGGCATTTGGAAAGCTGCATGGGGGGTGTGTTCATGTGTGTTTGTGTGCATGTATAAACACTCTTTCAGTTACTCATGTAAACTACCTGCAATATTTGCCAAGACACAGAAAACTAGAACATTATACATGTACACACATACCACATATATATGTGTGTGTGTATGTGTATATATATGTAATGTTTAACTTTTCAGGTATATTAGTTGTTTGAATGAACAGCTGAAGAAGAATACGTATAATAAACTCCTAACATCTCCAGTTTAGTGTTCAGCTTGTTTATTGCTCTGTGTTTCCGTAGTCTCTGCTGCAAAACAATCACTGGCATATGAACTGTAAATAGTTTTGATAGTCAAAATTTAATTTCCTGGAATTAAACACTGACATTGGAGCATAAAAATTAAACTGGAAAGACATGTTGAAACGTCAGGATCTTTGTCTTGATGAACTTGGTTAATCCACTCAGCAAAAGTCAATCCCAGGTTACACCTTTGAGTGAGTTAAAGCAATGATTTTGTTAATACCAGCTCAAATCAGTTGCAAAAGCTGTTATTAAACTTGTGACAAGGAAATACTGACTGACAGATGCAGGTTAAGTCCTTGGCTATCCAAAATATTTTGCATAAAATGTCAGCTGATTTGGGCAAACCTCGAAAAGTACAGCAGTTGTGTTGAGCACAGATGCTTACCTAAATAGTACAATCGAACATGTTTGGGACTTGACCCAAAATCAATAGGACACCTTCTATTGACTTCAGTGGAATTTGGATCATTATAGTCTGTGTAAATAAGGTTAATAACATCTTCTGAACTAGGTAACTTTAAGCTCCCTATTTTTAGCTTTTCAATTTTAAGAAGGGCGGTCATTATAAGAGACGTGAATAGAATGAGAGCTTGTCTATTGGTCTGAGTTATAGACCACATCCTTTCCTTTAATTCTCTGGGCACTAAAAGACTCTGGAAGTAAAAATTTAGGCTGGACAGGAAAATAAGCAAGATGAGAATTTATATGATAGTAAAAGAACAGAATGTGAAAACTAAAAATAACAATTTCAAAGTTGTTCAATTTTGCCTCGAATAAGCATTTTGATATTTCTTATTTTATTCAGACAATTTTTTCCATTACTATTCTGGGGATTCCATATGCCCAGGAGAAAACAAGCTCTTGGTAAACATTTACTATATCGAAGGTCCTATACGTTTGTTAAGAGTTCCATATGAAGACGTACTCTAAGGACTCGGGGACGCATATTCGCACACATCCCACCCCTGCAAAACCAAACATCTCCACACCCTAGGGCTCTCACTTCCCAAAGGAGGCAAGGGCAGGTGTAATACGGGCATGCTGTCTCCGTTCACTCTCTGAAAACTCTAAGGAATTTGCTCAGAAACTTCCCACAAGTTTCAAAGGTTTATAGTGTCAGAAGGTGACCATCCTGCCCGCCTAATAGAAGCAAGGGTAAGTATAATCTCCTTCCCAGAAACCATGAGGGAAATCTCTCTAGTTTTTATGGCAGACTTTCCATTGACTATAATAATGTTCTGGGTCTGTCTCAAAACTCTGATTCTCCTGTGAATGTTTCCCTTTATAGGAATGCTCTTTCCTAACGTCATCCTTTTAACTCAGCACACCATATTTTGAAACCAGAAATGCTTTTAAGTTCAAGTTAGTATTCAGTTTAACAGCTGAATGATTTCAGATTGCCACGGATCACTTTGTCCAGTAAATAATTTCATGTGTGGGTGTTGCATAAATATAACTGAAGTGATACTTTGAGAGAGAAAGAGAAACCATTTTATGCAGCTTATATCAGGTCTAGAAACCTAAAAAGTCTTGGACAGTTGATGTCCTTAAAGGAGCAGTGGATAACCTCTTCAGGGTGGACTGCAAGTCCCAAGGTACGCTGTAAATCCCCACATCTGCTGTAATTTTAGCCTGTTTATCCGGAAGCCAGACACATGCAGTGCATTAGTGGATCAGATCTGAACCACTTTCTTTGCTGAAAGAAGGAATAGAATGCTCTTTGCCATAAACTGAGCCCAGTAGTGTGTTTTGGCTTTATCAGTACAATGCAAACTGTTTTTAAACCAACTTAGAGTTCTGGATACAGTTGTAGTATCTAAGGGGTGTATCTGAAACAGTCATGTTTCTTGAGGTAATCACTTGAACAATATATAATCTTAGAAAGAGAAGAGAAGTCCCAGCTAAAAGCTATTTGAAAACAATGTAGCCCACAGGGCACCCTGAGATAAGCTGATTCTCCTTTCATTACTTCTTAACCATCCATTAAAAGCTAAGCGCTCTGTTCTGCCCCTACTTGCACCCTGCGGATCCTGGAGGTTTGTGCGATGTGAGTGAAAGGCACTACCCCAATCTGTCATTCAGACTACAATTAGACATCCATCTTCAAGAAGCCAGGGCATAAAGAAACTATAAAATAGAGGGAAACAAGGGCTTACTTAGGAAAGTGGGAAACAAAGACCACATGGCCCACATAGGCATGTTATGTGTGTTTTCATTTCTGAAACGTTTTGCAGGCTTGGAAAAAAATTGGGTGTATAGGTTAAAGCAGTCCCTAGGCATCTTTCACTTGCACAACCAGCATTTCCTGAGCTGATCACCATCCGTTATCACTGACCTTGGCAATACTACAAAAATCCTATATTCACATGTATAAACTCTTCTCCGCAACTTCACCAACTTATTAGGGATAAACAGGCTTTACTTCAGCATCTGGCATGTGTGATTCATATCTACCTACTTTTCATTCAGCCTCCTCTTTCCAACTCTCTTTGGACAGTGATTGCTTCTCCTCCATTTCTCTTGCTGTGTGCTATGTAAGTAAGTTTTCAAGAGATCAGTTTATTCAGGAGAGAAAGCTGACAGTGAATAATATCCAAGAGGGTGCAAGCCTATGTTACCCCAATTAGTCATGAAGAAGTATGTAGAAGAATATGAAATGGAAGGGACCTAACTACGACTGGAAAAAAGTCCTCTAGGTTGGGCTAAACTATACAGAAGACACTGTTACCCATTTTATATTGTTCTCTACTTGATAATTGTAGAAGAAAAAAACTGTGTGGCGGATACAAAACTGCTTTTTAAGCACCTCTCATTACATTTATATTTTAATTCAGAACGTAAACCTAAAGAAAAATATGGATTTCCTTATTATTGTGAAAAAGTGTGAAAAGGATCTTTGTGTATGTATAAGAATAATATAAGCTGATTAATATTAGGGATAAATAGCTGTGACTAGCACATTGACATTATATTAAAGACCATCTCAGTATCATTCTTGTGCCAGACTGTTTGTACACTCTATATCAGAGAAGAACATGGCTAGGTATTACTGAAAAATAAATTATTCTTACAAATGGTGAGATTGAAGTAAGCATTGCCAGAACGAAAATGCAATTCTTCAAAGATAAGTTATTCTTTAAGATCATATACTTTAAGAAGTGTTTAGGTTTTTCTTTTTTAAGAGCTGTTGCAGATTTAATATTTCTTCTATAAGAGAATGTCTGTGGAAAAATCAAGTAGAGCACTTACTGCTAAGCCATTTCTCATATAGTTTCAATGTCTATAATGTACCTTTTGTGTACCACTAAATTCATTGTCATTTTAGTAGAAATTGAGTATTACAGAAAACAAAGAGCGACATTAAGCAACAAAAACCATAAAGCATTATGTAAGTATTTATGCTACATGTTTATGTCCTGATTTCAAACATCAAAATAATTTCTTGTCCAAAACAGACTGCTGCACAATCGTATGTTTTATGTGCCCAGCAAAGCTGGAGGTTTACAGTTTTCACATTTAGCATTAATACTCTGGGATTATGCAGCTGAAGAGTTGGGCCAATTAACAACAGTGCTTTGTTTATATGGTGTTAAGGTGAAACAGTCCAGTGACAACTGTATTATTTCTTGCCTTTTCAGCTGTCCACACTTGTGCAATAAGCTCAACATCCTGTCAGGTTTCATCATGTATCCTCTTTATTATCACATTGTGTGAATCTGTATGGTTGTAAATTAGAATTACTTTTTTTTTTTTTTTAAGTTGAATTCCTCATCACAGAAAAGATGCCATGGTTACCATGTCAGTCAGGCATGGATAATAAAGTCCAAAATAAGAGATCTCAGGTATGCTAGGTATCTGGCTGGAAAACTAAAGTTTTAGAAGTTAATGCGAAGAGGACCGCTGAGGCAAACAGCTGCAGTGTAGGACCTGGTAATTTTTTATATTTTTTTTTAAGGCTCAAGGGGAACACATAAGGCAATGTCTGTTACTTTAGAAATGTTAGTATATTTGATTGGCTCTCATGTACACACTTTTCTATTACCCTTCAGAAAATTTCCTTTGAAAACATGATAGCAGGAGTCTGGTGTGGTTGATCAGGACTATCTATTTAAACATGTCACCAGGTTTAGTGTTTGTATACTGTGTTTGTCACTGTGATGTGGGACCTGTTATATTTGTGATTTTCATAGTTTAAATTTTCTTTGAAAAGTAGTTAGCAGCACAACGCGATCCCAGAGCTTGGCTTATGTTTGTTTTCATCAGTATGCAATAATCCATTCTCACAGGATGGCTGTATGAGCCTCAAGAGTGTAAATGCCATTCTTACCTATGTTCTCATTCCAGGTGCTGTACCAGCTATTTCTCCTTTGAAAGAGCAATGAATCTGCTAGTTGTCAGCAATCTGAGATTTAGATACTAACTTTTCCCCTTGTGTTCCTGTGTATTGATCTCTTTTATCCTAATTTCTGTTTGTTTGTTGTTCGGTTCAGTATCTCTGAGTAAGCTAATCTGTTTAGACATTTATGTATACACATGGCTCTGGTTTAGGCTTGTGTTTGTTTTAGGATGGTAGAAGTCCAAGAGTGTTCGAGGTGTCTGTTACATGGGGCAGACTCCCCGTTATACACACACCCCTGGGGATACTGGAAACCGTTGATAACAGGAGCTTCACCATTTTGGTTTTTTTTCCTTGATAATCAGATTTGGTAAAGTGCAATTAATTAAAAAAAAGTCAAAAAATTAGTAACTTGGGCATCATAGTCAGTTGGATTCCAAATCTTCCAGCTCATCCCCCATCCCTCTTGGTGGGTCAATAAGTGGCTCCTAACTGCTCCAGATCTTCCCTTTGGCCCATATGCCACTCCTCATTGCTGCTTCTAAGAGCTGTTAAGGTCAATGGGTGTTTTCGTTCTTTGCCATCTGTGTCTCTGCTAATTATCCCAGAGGTATAAAATAAAAACAAAGAACAGAGAACAAGTAAATAACTAGAATAGAATGAACCCCTCAATCCAATACGGAAAAAAAATTGCTAATAATTGCTAGTAAATTGATGGTAATTGCTAAAACTCATAGCAATTTGTTTGCTTTCATATAAACAAATTACTAAAATATGTTGCTGTGACTTACATGTCCCCATTTCATCTCACTCACTAAATGGTTATTGCTCCACACTTTAAAACACTGTTTATATACAATTCTGTAACAACCTCACTGTATGACAAACTCACATTAACATCTCTAACGTGGTGTTTGGAGCAGTTGCACTCACAGAAGGTCTGTCTGGAAGGCCCTTAAGATCAATGAGAATTTTTCCATTGCTTTCAATATGCTTACTGTGAATCCCAAAGTGAAGTGTAGCTTGCAGGGAGCCTGGATATTGAGCAGGCTGGTACACACAAGTAGGAAGTGCCAGACTGTAAATTTCTGGGAAATGTTTTTGCTTCCGAGCCAGACTGCTGGGTCGGTGTGAAGCTTGTGCTTGTGGTCTCTTGTGCATTTGGGGCTACCAAGCATTCAGCAACAGTGACAACAAAGGCCCGACCTCCACCCTAGTGCTTTGGCTGCCAAAATACGGGTTCACCCCACATGAGTGAATTTTAAATTAAAAAAAAAAAAACCTAATGGTTCTTTTATGCACTTCAGTAAGCAGTTTTTCTTTTAAATGTGTAACATATGCTATGTCTATGTATTTTCTACTCCTCCACTGCCCTCTCTCTCCTCTCTGTTCTCTAAAAGAAGGGAAATTTTAACAATTTTTCCTCTGCTGTGCATGGGAACATTGTTCAGACTCATGCTGCGTCAGTCAAAACTCATCACTCCACAGTCAGGCATATCAGCTTAATCCTGCCACAAAGTTCTGACTTTCTCAAAATCTGAGAACTGAGTTTGTCAGCCAACAAACAGCATCAAATTCCTTGTTCCACATGTTGAATGATGAAATGTGTAGACTTTATCTCTTTTTCTGGCTTCTAAATTCTCAGCACTTCATATGCTTCTGTGATGGGAACTTCAAAAACTTCCATTAATTATTAGTAAACCTGGTCAGAGAAATTTAGCTGGAATCATATTCCTTTGGAATATTTAGCTCTGTCAACACAGTACAAGGTCAGTTCTAATTTTGTCAGAATTAGCTTTCCAAAAAAAACCCTGGAATACAGTTCTGACAATGTTACGGCATTCTAATTTTAAGTTTTTATTTCAAAATGTTCTGTTTATAATAACTAATTTTAAGATCAAAATCAAAGTAACTGATTTTTGTAAGTGAATTTCAGAATATTCAGGTTTAATTTCTTGTCTCTTTCTAAAATGAAAATGGGTTTATATGAAAAAATGTCCACATGTGATCCAGGAATCTTCAATATACCACTAAGCAGAGAGGACTCTAAAATGTATCTCAATGAAATGCCTTGTTTTATAGTCTGCCATACATGTTCAGCACGTCTAATGTTTCCTATGTGATCTAATAAAAAGGTAGAAATAGCCTGGAAATAATGAGCTTGATAGAATGCATTTGCAGTTAATATTTTGTTTAATGTATACTATACAGTGTATTGTGGATCATAAAAGGAATGCAAATCAAATTAACTAAATTAGTCTAAATAAAGGACAAAATCTACTGCCTATCGTTATAAAACCCAGGTAGCCACCAAGTGCATTTAAAGATACTAAAACAACTCAAAGCTTTCAGCATTTCTCAACCTTACATATTTTGCAGTGTGATTGTTTAAATTAACTATTTCAGTACAAAAAGGTAAATACACACACAAGCACACATTCACACACTACGAACACTAAATCTCACATCTAATGTAGGTTAAGTGGCATCTCTCTCTTCAAAAAATATCATGCAAAAAGATTTCATATGCATCATTAAAAATGCAAAAGAAAACAAAATATAGGAGAAATATACAACTTGAATACAAGTAGGGGAAGTTTAATAAATATCAGTTCCTTTCTTTGGAATGCACAGGTAACTTCTCTTATGCCTTTCTCAGCTTGTTTTTTAGTATCCTGTGTGCTGCTTTATCTGCCTAACTTGCTACAAATTAGTTTTAAACACCAGCTTCTAATAGTGACGGAGTTTTCTACATCCTTAAACTCAAAATTCCTGCAAACATTAACTACTAATTCAATAAGCATGGGGCCTGCAAAACAATGCAAACGTTAATTCTAATTTCCTTCACATTGACCCTTCTCTGAGAACAAACTACACTCAGTTAATCCCACTGCTCCAGATTAAAATTTAAAAATTATAATCCTGAAATTTGCTGCCCCTTGAGCAATTTTAATGGAGGCCCAATTCAAAATCCAAATTCTGTCTCACTGTTGACTTTAATGGCTTGAGTGAGCCTCCTTGAAAAGCTTTGTGCTGTCCTCTGCTAAGTGTCCTTTGGCACATAAAATGCAAATGGTAAGAAAGGAAGGTAAAATCTGTTTACACTTTTTTTTTTCTAATGGAGGTAATTATAGCTCTTTGTTAATTCCTCTGAGAGGATCAAATTCTGGTCTCTAAAGGCAGTGTAAGTCCACTGAAGCCATCTGAATTGCTCTGAATTCAGCCCAGGTAAATGCCGAAAGAATTTTTCTCCTTGGACTGCAATGGCACAATGTTAAATGTGTTAAGCAGGAAATCAGAACTCCAAAAGACAAAGAGTTAATTAGTACACAGCTGAATATATAAACTAAATAAATTAACCAGGACATATTGTGCCCAAAGAAGTGGTGCCAACCATAGCTATTTTGAAAAGCTGTCAGATGGAGGCGTTTAGTGGTTTGCAAAGCAGATAGAGGCTGCCGAATGCCTCCCTTGAGCCTGACACCTTTGATGCTGTATAACCTTAATCAAGGTCCGATTCCAAACTCTCCTCTCTCTTTTGCTGTTGGCAGTCAAGTCTACCTGGGAGCAGACAAAATTCCAGATGTAGTAACTCAAAATTGTAACCCACCCCCTCCTCAAACTGATATGTGATAGGAATGCTTAATATTGAAACTGCTTGGAAAGATTAAAATAGCACTTGTCATCTTTTTCCTGAAAAAGAAAATAAACCTGATTTTCTAAACCGAAGGAGAGAGACCTAGTATAACTATGTGACAGAGTGAATACCAGATGCATAGCACCAAAGCAAAGTGTCTAAAACAAAAGCCAAACAAAACATCCAAGTCTGTCTACTTTTCTTCTCGTTTCTGTTGAAATAGTTGATGTGTATGCATAACCAACCGTATGCAGCACATCTGCATTCAGAGGCCAACTGTCTCTAAAAATAATTGTAATACTAATTCTGAGAATGATGAAGTCTGCTAAGACATACATACCAATGACATGAGTCAGCAAAAAATACATCCAGCTGTTCTGTCCTTGAAAGAGTCCTGGCACTTGCACAATGCAAAAGTTCATCCCTTTTTCCTTTTTTTCTTTTATTTTCCTCAAGGACCACGGGTCACAGTTTCATTTTGTCCTTCTGATCATTAACTTCAAGGGATAAGAAGAATGATTTCACCAGAACATCTCAAAAGAATTACAGTCTTGAGTTAAGTTCAGTGACTCCTGCTCTTTGCACCTCTCTGAGCTGTGAAATAGACCCTTTTCTGCTCATCTCTGTGCTGCCACAGTCTCTCCCTGCTCTACTGGCTCTTCTCCTATGTTCTGCCCTTTTGCCAATGCTTTCACATTATGTATGTTGCTTAAAATCTTTAGACTACCTGGTGCTTCCTTAGGATGTATTCAGCATTTTGCTTTGCTTTGAAGAATATGTCAACAGAAGGAGGAAGAAGATAGGGTATAGTCAGGAACCTTGGATATTCAAAAGACACTTTTGAAAAATTTCCTTTTCAGAGTTTATGTTTTCTCTGATTTACTCTGAATGTTATTAATCAAAAGAAAAAAATGAGAAGTTGCCATTAACTCCCTGTAACCACTACAAAAAAAGGTCTGGAAGTATATTTTTTTCCTTTAAATGTTTATTTCATACTAAAAGAAATTAATTATTGTCATGTTTTGTGATTACTTTTAAATGTTATTAGAAATAATTGTTGGTAGCCTTTTGCTAACTGCAAACCAGTTTATAGTGCAGTATTCCTTGGGAAATTTTGACCATACTACTATGAC
>VYZV01032179.1:1419-14136 GCA_013401275.1 Pandion haliaetus | reverse complement strand
GATAAATGTTATAGTCTCTCTAAAGATACCAATAAAGATAAAAACCTAAGGTTCACAAATACCATTTGTTTTCTCAGCTTCAATGAAGAACAAAGCAAGAAATAAACTCATGAGAAAAGGAACACATTAAAAAAAAGCTAAGGGCATTTTCATGTTTTGTGCTTAAGAAAAGAGCTTGGAACAAAAGGTTGGCAGGCATAATGAGGGTTACACAACAAAGTCCCAGTAGCATCATTCACATGTGAATGAATTTCAGAAAACTGGACCAAATGTTACAATTGGTATTTAATAATAGTGGGTCTTTCTAATCACAACAACAATAAAAGCAGGATATGTGCCAGACAGAGAACTGGCAGACAGGCATTTGATTCACTCTTACAAGTTAATTACTCACAAGTATGAGAATCCAAAGTGGTCTCTGCAAACTACTTTTCAGAGAACTGACTCCGTATATATGTGTTTAAGGACTGGGAAAATAATTCTGTAATGCAACCTTCCTGATCATGCTGCTATGGTTTTTTAGTCTATTTTAAAAACTCTTCTTATTTAGCATTTTTATTATGGTGACTCCAGAGAAACCATTAAGAACTAAAGTGTAGAATATAACTAGACTGTTTAAAAAATATACATTCTTACCTGAAAAAGTCCAAAGGATGCTTCAGACATTACTAAAATAGTCTATCTATACTTTTATAATATTTCAACGCATTTCAAAATCTTAGTGAGTTAGGATTTAACACTGGGAGAAGTTACAATTCTTAAGCCATACCTGTAGAACCAGAGAATAAGAGACTAAAAGAGACTCAAAGACATCATGTAATCCATACCTCACACCATAAAAGGAAAAAAAGTGTTATGGAGACATATATTTTTATTCCAGGCTTTGGTGGGGAGGGTGTGAGTGCACAAATATTTTCATAAACCAAAGGCTAAAATACAGCAGTTGAATCTTGGAGAGACAGAAATTTTTCAGACTCATTTTATAACTGTTTCAGAATAAAACACTTCAACATTTCAGTTGAAACATTTACCAAAGCCACTCTGCTTGTTTAGCCACTAGGTCCCTGACAACCCTTTACAAGAGTAATTAGAAATTTTTTTAATTTCTCTCCCAGTTCTTAAACAGATGCCTGTCTGTCTTCAGAATCTGGTAGAAGCATTTCACCTCAGGTGCAAGTGTAGACATCATTTGCTGGTATAATTATTTGACCACAGGCACTTTTTTTCTCTCTCTTTTTTTAGGTCAGCACTGAAAAAAAGCACATAAAACATCTCCACTCCCTTTTCTCAGAAGAAATGTTCTACTGTCCTTCTTAAGAAAAAGTCAAGGATACAAAACTATGTGACCAGCTGTCACCATATTGCCTCACATCTTGAGATTCAATACAATTTTATAGAAATTGATTTCATCACCAGCAGTCAACACAGAAAAATAATGTTTGCTAGACTCTTCACATATGGGAACTGAAGCGCTACAGTTTGCATGTGCAGCTGAATATACCCTTATAACAGGCAACGGTTAAGTATGAGGGTAAATAATGGGCACAGCTGTATTCATAGTCCTCATACAAATAACCAAGGGCATTAGATCTCCTTGCATGTGCAAAATATTTTAACTTTGCTCAGCTCATAGATTATAGTCCATAGGAGAAGTCATTAACCTGCTTACTTCCTCCATAACATTATGAGCTCTAAAAACCGCCTGAATTTTTGAACCAGGATGAGACTGTGTGTTCAGGAAACTAACTTCCACTAAGAGAGAGATAAATATGAAATTGGAAAATGGAAAAGAAACGTAGTAAATTATCTTGATACAGTTTGAGAGCTTACATAATAATGAAAATAAACCTTGCTGTGCTTAGTAACTATGTACGCATAAACAACATTAGAATTTGGTACTAAGTTGAGCAAGATCCCAGAAAGATGAGAGAAATAGCTGGTCAGAAGGTGGCTTGCATTTTAATAAGGTATTTCTAACTGCAAAATTAAGATCAACCCGATTTCTGCTTCAGACTCCTCAGGAATACAGAAAGTAGGAAAAGACAGAAAAGAAATAATTTAGAACAAATGGAGATTTTTTTATATTACCAACCCAACTCCCCACCAGTTGAAACATCTCACATTTTCTTCATGGTACAAAACCAAAATTATATTCCCTTTTGATGAAAAGAACACACTTATACCTGCACTGGGTACCCACATTGTGACTGTACTTTTTGAGTAATTCTCTACAGACTTCCAGTGAAGTTCATTCCAAGTCTCCTGTCGGTCTTAGTGACTGAATCATTAGTGCGATCCTGAGTGCACTGAACAGCTGTGGAGAATATAGTTATGGCTCATTCACTACTTGAAGTGCTTTAATCCCTTCCTACCCGTCTCTGAAATGTAATGCATTAAATAATTCTCAGTGTGTTTTTATATCATTTGGAAAAAGATTATAAGTTAACAGCGTATGTTTTCTGTGCAATTTCACCTTTGCAGTTTTATCTGAGTGGTATGTCAAAATTAAAATTTAGAAAAAAGTACTGCCAGGGAAGTACCATCCTGACCCTGACTTCTGAGCTTTTTGTAGTTCAAACCAGAACAAAATGAAACAAAGGAAGGAAAGAAAACCTGTTGTTACTTTAGTGCATACAGAAATACTAGCCCAAAAATTCAAGATATCTCAAAACAGGCTTAAAACAGCAATCTCCACTCCTTCCAGGCGTCCACTACCATAAATAAACATTAATATACCTACAAAGTCACAAACACGGAGGTAGTAGGGGCCTTCAGTTTCTGGGACTACTTCAGTTACTTCTGTTTTTTCTGTTGTGAAAGGACAATACGAGAAGGGGGAATTCATTCATTTCTTCACTGTCATGGCCAATTGTGACATGGTTTCTTTCTATACTAGTGATTTGGCTTGGACCTAGATGACTTCTTTTCTTGAATTCTCTGATTGTTTAAAGTTACTTCATGTTGATTTTGGTCTCTCCCTGATTTTGGATCATGTAAACTCAAACTGGATGCCCTTATCCCAAATCAGCTCTGACTCTATTGGTGATGTACAGATCCTGACACACACGAGGTAGTCAGAAGTTCATTGACCAGGTGAGGACTGTGGAGCAGGCTATAGTCCAGTGTGTAAGAAGGGATGCTCTGTGTGTCCCTCCAGGGTGGAACCCCAAATGACCTAATACATGCAGATGGGAACCAGAATTTGGGCAAGAAGGAAGGGGTGAAGCAGGTAGACACTGAGCTACTGCTGTTCAGTGGCCTTGAGAGTTCCTCCACCTCCTCAGCTGACCCCCAGCTAGAAGGGCAGTATCACTTTAATATTCAGAGAAGCTAGGGTGCCACTGAGTATTTTGAATTAATCAGGTTGAAAAGAATTTCATGTATATTATGAACTTAAACACAATAGGAAGTCTCATATGAGTATTTCACAGTGCTTTACAAAGACCACTTACAAGCAGGTAATTAACATATGAAAACTGAGCTGTACTAGAACTTTTGGCAAATCCACTTGTTCTCATTCACAGCTTTATGCCTTAGCACTAGACAGCACAAGCATAATTGATTCAGAATCATCTATGTCTGGAGTACCTCACACAAGTACCTATGGATGTGAAGACAGGCAATTTTATTGCCTGTGAACTGTCTAGTTTTTGCCTGCAAGTCAAGTACTTAAAGACATCTGCACTGCTAGCATCTTTTCAGAAGAGAAACTCCACAAAGAGCTCAGTTCTGGTTATTTTGAAGGATTCATTTTTTAATGTATAAAATGATGCCTATGGATAGCGTATGGGTGCATTGTCTCTGCTTTTATAGTAAAAGGTCTGCCCCAGAGGTATCTACAACACAGAATAGGTAAAAGGGACCTGATAAAATGGCAGCAACTAATGAAAGAATTTTGAAAAAATGAAGATGACACCAAAAGTGCAGTGCAAACCCCAGAGGGTTTGCTTCAATCTTCTTTGATGCCTGTAGGTCTCCCAGCCCTAAGACTGGTTTTATTTTCTACCCATTTAATTATCTGTGATTATAAACATAACATCACCAATGAAAATTACATTCTTCCTGCTGCTATAAGGCTCTTTTAGCTTTATACTGTAGTTATACGAGATGAACCCTATCCACCAGAACTTATTCCTGCTTATTCTGACACTGATGAACAAGTTCAAACCAAGCCTTGACCCTGGATCTCAGCTTTGACAATTATGTCCAGACCTTAACATTTACGTAACTGCACACATTAATGTGCCAGGATTAATCATTAATGACCAGGATCTTTGACACACACTTAAAAGGCCAGGAAATATTATCTTCATCTTACAGATTGGAACTGAGGGTAAGTAATGGTTCAAGGTTACCACAGAAGTCTGTGCCTGAATGGGGAGTTGAACCCACCGCTTCCTCCACCAACCCCTTCTTCCTAGCTCAGAGCAGTGCCCTTGGGCAAGCCCTCACCACGCTTCACGTGGCTCTCGGTTCTTGTTTCAAAAGACAGTCTGACCCAGCAGCAGGGAAGCTTTTACCCTGGCAGCTCTCAGGAGCAGCTGCAGGCACAAACAGTTCTGCTACAGTATAGGAGAACTAAAAAAATACTTTTCCTTCAGGAGCAGCTGCAAACTTCTGTGCTCCAAACCTCTACTCTTCTTCTTTTCCTGTGTCTTCTTAAAAGGGCTGCTGCCTTTTCAGGCTCTACTGAGAAAACTGTACTTATTGTAATCTCCTTTAATTTGTGTAGAAGATTGCTTCTGCAAAGGTTGTGCCTACAGCTTGAAAGAAGAGGAAGCCAGGAGACTCAAATACAAAATTAAAAACAGTGTAGTTCGTTATATTGAAATGGACTTGTATCTGCTCAGACCCTTCCACATACAAGAAATCCATGTTACTAAAAAAAGGCATCTGTGCAATCACTGATTTAAATTTATCATTGGAAAGTTTTTCATCTTCTTTCCCCCCTCAAAAGATCTTCAGTTCACACTCTATGTGAGGAGCCACACAGCACATTTGCAGCATGCAGCAGTGTCGATTGATCCTGAAAAATCCAGTATGTTTTTGAGAACCATCCATTAACTGTTTACAAATAGCATTTCTGAAGCATTGTCATTCAAGTAACTGCTTTTAGTTTCCCTTTCAGATTTATGATTATTGAAATGGCATTACCGGTGCCAATTCTCTCTTTCTTTCTGTCACTTCTTGTCCTTCTCATTATTAACTCCAACTCGAAGTTGAACACTAAGTAGCGTTATGCACTTACCAGGGGTGGGGATTTGTCACATCGGTTTTATATGATAACACAATACTACACCAAAGGCACACAATCGATGTAGAGTTACACCACCTCTTGCTGATCAAATCCAAAGAAAAGCAAGCCAAAAAACCCATGTGGCAAAAGCTTTTATGATACCCGGCAGGTGAGGTTTCCCAACTGTTAACATGAAACATGAACTCAGGTAGAACACACCATTTCCTGGCTGCTCTCTGGAAGACCAAGCACCTCATCCAATCTGCTCCTGTCTGCAGCTGGTGTCTGAATTTGTAGTCTTGTTTGGCCCAACACAGTGTTTGTCAGACTTCTAACCAGGTCATTCATGACGCCTGTAATGTGAAAATCACAATGACACCTTCTGACAGTGTGTTTCTCCTCCGTGGAGCCTCCACAGAAATCAGACACAGGCTACGTGTGCTTTCCTTAATACTCTTCAAGCAGAATGAACGCTTTGCTAATGGTGGTCAGTTACTATGCAAATATCCAGTAATTGCACCGGTCAAAAGCCAAACATGTTACAAAAGGCACTTAAAAAACCCCAAGAAACCACAAACAAAATAAAACCTAAAAAAAAAAACCACCCCAAAACAAGTAAAAGCAGAAATGAGAAATGACTAGTACAAGGTACCAGTTAATTATTAACAAAGGGAGAAAAACTGTTTCCCGGACTAAATTTTCAAAACCTATGTTGTTTACAATGATGTAAATATAAAAGAGCAAAGCTACAACTTTAAACTGGCACATTTTAAGTCCTATGTTTCTATAATTATGCTTTTGCTGTCTAAGATTAATCAGGGTAGTTAATGATGCAAAAAATTACATTTATAATCCAGTCTGAATACAGCTGTACTGCAAGCTAAGATCTAAGTGCCATTAAGGTAAATGGAATTAATGGGCTGTCCCTGGCAATCTTTATATCTATCAGTTACTAATTAACATTCTTCTGCAAAGAATAATTTATGGAGGAAAAATACATACAGAAGCAATAACGTTAAAACTTGCAACACACTGTGGTCACAGGGTAGTCGTGCAGCTGTAATAGACAATGTGTTGTGCTCATTTCAACACAGAACAAGAAAGTGCCAACTGGCACTGCAATCAGTAAAATCTTTTATGTTAAGTCATTTATTTTATATGGCAGCAAATTATTACTACCAAGGATGAACTTTTGTGGGAAATGTCGACTTCAGCTAATAATGGAAGGACTGAGCAGAAGCAACAATAAAAATCTGGTAGTTAAATTAGCTACTAAGAAAAATGAACATTGTGTGTTATCTTTGTAGATAATGTAGCACATTTGCTGCTTCTAACATATGACTCCCAACTTGATTACTGATTTTATGCATTCAGGGCTCGCATTAGTTTTAAATGTGTTCCTGCCAAACCTTTACCACAATCTTAATTTGGCAGGAACACTTTTGGGTTTGACTTTATGACATAAAAAGCACTGCATAATTCTTTAGAATCCTTTTTGTAATCCTCCTTATTTTCTTGCCTGTGAACCCATGTACCATCACTTCACATACCACGAACTAATAGTAGAGAATAAATCTTACAATGAACACCAGAGCTTCAGAGGCTATTAAATGTCTCACTTCTTTTTGGAAAACAAAACAAAAACAAAAAAACCCAACAAACCAAAATAACCCACCCTAACTCCCTCAAAACAGTCTCCTATGAGACCTGTCTCCTAGGAACAGACACACACATAAATGAGCTGTGGCATGAATCAAAATCAAATGGTAACTGTTGCATTTGAAAAATATTTCCCTCACTAAAGGCAGTAGCAGTTAGTGGTTTTAAACCAAGATCAAGATATTTAGGTTTACTCACAGCATGAGAATAAAAATGTTAATAAATCTGAACTTATACTTAAAAAAAATCCAGCTTAATCATTCAAATCACTGATAACAGTATTATTCCAAGTAAACATCATAGAATTAGGATGATTTTGATCTTCCCAGACCCTGACCAAAAATGGTATATAACTACAACATGCTATATTACTACCAAAAATGGTAATAATATTACTGATATTTATGTAAGTGAGATTCATTAAATAATAATGGCATTGTCTACGTTTCATAGTTATTCCCTATGTCAGTCACAATGAATTTTAAGTTTATAATATAGACATGAGGATTGATACTAATCACAATTTAATGCCTTCCAATTAAAGTTGTAAAGCAACATTTAGGGTATTTGCACGTTTTTCTAACTTAGCCAGTAAGACGCCAGTGCCAAAAAAAAAGTCCTAACTTTAGAACTTACATGAAGAGCTATTTTGCACACACTGTAGATAATTAACTGATAAGATTTTCAATTAACTCACAAAGACTTAGCATAATTTACCACATAGGGGAAAAAAGTCCCTAACCCCTTGAGAAAATTAATTATACTGCTATAAAAATATGTTGTACCTTGGTAAAAATTCCATTCTAGTGCTATAGGAATAAGCACTAAGTATTCTAACATGCTGTACTATGAATATCATCTCCTCCCTTTGTCACTTCAACATGACCTCCCAAAAGAAAATACAGTCACATTCAGAAATACCTGTCTGGACTGTAGAATTTTAAGCAGTAGGGCAAGAGAAGTTTATTAGAAATAAATACTGATTTACAAAGGTTGATAAGCTTGCAGAGAAAAGTAGTCTATAAACCCAGTATCAAAAACCACAACAGACCTACTGAATTTGCTGCTTTGAGAGCACAAAGAGAAATACATAATTTCATTTTTCTGAGGGAATTGAATGAGATAACAGATAAACCCTGTCAGGATGGATCTGACTGCAATGCAGTAGATGCTGAAGTAAGTGTCCAACATTTCCATTATACAGTCTGGCATTATTTGCAATATAACTAAAAACTACCACATATAATTTCTATTCAAATCAATGGTTTAAAAAAAAATAATTAATGCTTCTGATTACAAAGCATATTCAGTTTAAAAAACCACAACACATTTTTGGAGCTTTTCTCTGGTGCTTTGTATGCTAGAGCATCAGACATGTTATTGCAGGGCCTAGTTGTGCTTCTATACTGAAGATTTTAGCAGGTTTCCCCACCGTAACATCTCTGTTTACGAATTTATAAACATCTTTAACGATATGCTTTTGCTCTGAACTTTACAGAAAGGAAAATAAGTTCTTTTCTAGAGAGGGTATTTATAGACCTAAAATCAAAAGCAAATGGAAACACCATGTAAAGGTATCTTTAAACACCATGTTAAAGACAAATACTTTTGTAATACAAAAGGAAGATAAGTAAGACAATTACATGGTAACATAGCTCAATCTCTTTGGTTATTTGCTTTTAATAAAGAACATTATGTTAGCAAGAGAGCTAGACTGACCATTCTTCACAGTGGATTTCTACCTTTTAATCATCTATAATGCAATGTGTTAATTCACCAGAAGTTGCTGGGTAGCAAGTCATTGTGCATACCTTTGATGTGCAAATTCATGCTTAAACGCTTTGAAGAGTTAGGGCCTGAAGTCCACTAGATTCACAGCAATATAACATCCTATCCTTTGGTGCTTCATCTGAATGCTATCTCTTACAGAGAACTCTGCCAAGAGCTGGACAAGGTCGTGTTGATTCTGTAATACGTTCAGTGTGAAAAGCAAGTTTTTAGGTATTTGATATGCTAAAAGCAGTCTTCGTCATTCTTATATTATGTGTTTGTTGCCATATTATTTTGCTTAAAAATACCTGCTATTCCTTTTATCTAGTTTGTAAGCCACTTTTCAACCAACATGGAAGAGTACTGCACTTTCAAAGGTTTCATGGTCCTACAGATGTTGTCATAAACACCTAATGTTTAAACTTACTAATCTTAAGTACGGCATTATGAATTTGAATAATATACTGCAATAGACTGCTGTTTTACAGCTAACATGCATTTGTCAAAATAAATGAACACGGTTCATTGTATGATTGCACAAAAAGATAGATGTAATTGCAGAAGCTGCAAGATTCCACTAATTCTGATTTCACAATTCAGTAATGAATCTGCTGAATAAACAATTGTATTATGTTAGGCCGGTAACTCAAGGCTGTGGAAGCTAAGTACTGGAACAGATGGGTGAAAGGACTCCGTACTGTCAACAAGCCCAAACAAAGTCTTTTAAAGGAAGCAGTTCCTCAGGTGATATAAAAAAAGGTATAATCTCAAAGCTACTATTTATCCACTTACCCATCTTTGCCTCAGTTTTTCCTGTTACAGAACCAGGGAAGCTGTTTACATTATGAAGTTTCTCCTACAAGTTTGCCTCTGAAAAGCAGTCTAAAAAAGTATTTCCACAACATATGCGTCAACAGCCAGTGCAGTGGCACATGGTATGCCTGTGCCCTACCCCCCGTCTCTTAGTAAGCAATTTTCACAGGAGACAAGACTCCCCTGTTTCCTGCAGTTCACTCCACTTCAGACCTGCTACAACACCCACCGTTCTCACTCATTACCCAGGGACAGTTACAATTACCCTCCTCCATAAATACACCTCTGAGGTGACAAGCGCCTCGTTTTGTACTTTTCTTTAGGTGGGTGCCAATTGCCAAACTGGACAAACTGAATCTCGTTGCTGTCATTGCTGTTACACTACACCTATGGGAGCTGACCAGCTCTAGAAAGTGCCTTCAGGTGCCCAGGACAGAAGCTGATACGGGGCCTCAAACTGTTCCTCACAGGCAGAGAGGGACACCTTTTGCCAGAAGATGCACACAAGTAAAGAGAAATATTAAGCCTTCCCAAGGTCTGCAGATTTGGCTTTTAGATTTATCTAGGAGCTACTTGGAGAACTCGGTTACCTGTTTGGAAGCAATATCTAAATGTGAGCCAGGAGAAAAGAGCCCCTTCCTCCTACACTTTTCATCCTACACTTTCCCAGTCAATGTGTCTAAGTATTCACCATCCATTCACTCACTTTTTGTCTCTATGCAGGAATTTTTAAAGCCTTAAATATTGTTTTACTCTTAGACTCTGGCCTGCAAAACATAAACTTGTTAACTGAGATGGTAACAGGAACATCAATATTTTCTGGTGACAAGCTCATCATTTTTTCTGTAAGGAGCCTCAATATACTTTCTAGAGATAAGGTGTCTATTCTTCATTGTTTTCTTCAATACCTCTTCCTCGCATGAAGCCTTGTTTGATTTCATTACTGAGCCAGAATAATACCAAGCAGGTAATCTTATGCAAATACAATACTCATATAAAAACCCATAGCTTCTCCACAGCCATATATAAAAATACTTGTTCCAAAGCATTTGTGATTGATTTCTGGTGGTGCCTTTTCTTCATCCTCTTTTTTTTTTTAAGCATTTTTTCATAAACAGGGAATAGTTCATAACCGTGTTTAAGCAACAACAGATCAAACTTAATTTACCAATGCTACTATATCAGTGAAAGGTTACTTAGAAAGAAGTGGCAACAACATACTGTCCACTGTGTTTAAAAATCTGCTTTAAACAGTCACATTTCCTGTTGACAGTTACTCTTTTTTGCCATCCCATGTTTACACTGATGAATGACAGAAGTCCAGTTTTGCTACCATGGGAGACCAATCATTCCTACAAAAACTGAAGCAAGATCTTCCATTCTTCAGCAGCAGGTAGCACTTTAGGCCATAGATTTACAGGAAAAACATGACTGGAGAGGTCAAGGGTATGTTAGTACAGACACACAGAACAATTTTGAGAGATGTGGAGCTCTCCCTACCCTTTCTGACTCCCCACCTGTAATAACTTGAACTTCATTCTTAGGATTCATCTCTCTTCCTCCTGTTTGTCAACCAAAATCAGCCAGAATTCAGGGGGCTTTACACATCCTAAACTTGTCCCTAGTAGATACAGAGTTTTAATTATGTGGAGAGTGGGACAGTGGCACTGTCACATCACTGGCACTGGTGAGGAGGAGTCTTGAAGAAGACCTTGAAGATGAGAAACTGAATGATGGCATATGATGACATATTCATAAAGTTAGTAGGAAGGAAAATGGGCATTCTGCTGTGAGATTCATAAGCAGGAAAGCATAATACTATAGTTTATAAACTACTATGCAAAAACATGGGAAACCAGTAACTCAGAGGTACGGTACCTCATATGCACAGTAACAAATGCACAGGTTGACAGAAGACGCTTAAGGTTTTACTTTCAATGTTCTTGGAGAAAGTGGAACAATTGCTTTAGGGTCAGAACTGCCTGTTCCTTCCTTCTGCTGTCTCTATACAGTTCTTGCAATGTACTCCTTTTCGAAAGACACTTTCATCACAATCACCTTGTCTAGTTTATTCCTAATTAAAATTTTAAGAGATACACATTACTCCATCCTTTCTCACTTAGGTGACCTGATTAGGGAGGGGAAACCTCAGTGATAACATAACTCACATGTTGTTCTGTCATCCAGCAATGCCTGCATTTATTTGTATACAGAGGGATTTAAGGAAATTTTTGAAAATAAAAGTAAAATGCATATAAAATAAATCAAGCTACATAAACCTTAGGTCAGAATTCATTCTGTATGAGTTGCGGGACAGTATGTCTGAGTTAAAGACAGGAAGCATTTTGGGTCTGATAGGTTTATGTTCCAAATCATGTTCTCCAAGAACAGTAGATGTATTCAGCAATTTCACATTACAAAGAAGATGATGTGACACTTGCCTCAAGGAGTAGCATGCTACCTCAGATTCATAATGGTAGTTCAAATGCAAAATAGTTTGCTGAAGGTCTCACTTCAGAACAATACGAAGTTAAAATACCTCTTTTATTACTTTTTTATATTAGTAATTAAAGAATTTTCTTGCAATAAGTGTGTTTTATCAAAAGAATTTAGTTTGAGACTCAGCTAGAATGTCTGCCTAAGTGATGATACCCTAAACTTAAAACTCCAGTAATATTTTGGAGTGGGAAAAGTGAACTAGTTCTTACAGAATTCATTTGGGAGAAAAAAGGATTGATAAGCAATTTGATTGTTTTCATTTAAATCTATCCTTACTTGACATAACCATTAACAGCATTAACAAAGCCTTGTTTTAGAAAAGACACAACACATGCGGCTGCTGCAATACTACAATGGACACATAAAATCCTATAATGTTATAACCAATACAGATTAAAGAAAATATGTGCAGTGAAATATGGTATCATGCCCTCCTTTAGTCCCCTCCCCACAAGAGTACTCAAAAATATATTATTTGTTAAAAGATTCTGCTAATCTTTTAAAACTAAAAATACATCAAGCAGAATCTAATTAGTTACAGCCAACATTACTATTTGGAAGTGACTTGGAAAGACATAGCTCATGTATCTGAACCATTAAGTCATTTCCAAACTACGTAAGAAAATTTGGCGTCTCTGAGCAATGGACATAACCAACTTAAATCATCTTAAAATAATAGGTGCTACATTTGAGGGTCTGACAGTGGCCCTTTTTCAGATCTCCACTTTATATCACACTCT
>VYZV01032173.1:4913-22184 GCA_013401275.1 Pandion haliaetus | reverse complement strand
CATTGCTGTCTAGCAAAAAAAAAAAATTTATCTGCTTTTTAAAGATACAGCCTACTCTTTATTATTTTGTTTTAAAGGTAAGTACAAAGATTAATGGAATCTTCCTCCAGATGCCTCTAAAAATTTCACTCCCCTTGACTGAAGTTGATAGAACACACACCTAGCCACCTCCAGGGCACTACTGAAAGCACATTCCTTTCGTCTTTTCATGTTCATTTGACTGACTTTTCAAATACATTTACACTATATACTGTACAGGTTTTAAACTGTGTGTCTCTGTACCTGGAGAGGAAGCCATGTCTACCTATTCCATTCTAACTGTGCTTCAGTGTGTTTTTCAGCCACTTTGTTTCCTCCAGCAGATTTCTGTTTCTCTGCAAATGTATTCAATAATTTGGACTGCAAGCATCCCTGTCCATTCTTGCCTTACCTTAACATACTGCCACTTTGGGGCTTATCTGTAATTTAATTTAAAAGGTTCGGGATACCAGTGGGCTATAATGGTATTTGTACTGCACTGCATCATACTATAAAACACTACAAACATGAACAGTAATTTAACTCAATTGTTTGTTAGGGGCTCTGAACAGTTCTTCATTCTCATGCTAGGATTACACTGGATACACGAGATCCTGAGCCGTTTTAGGTGCTATTGTGAAATAAAATGTGAAGCACAATGAAGATATCTGTTTAATGTAGTTTTAGTAATTCCCATGGAAAAAAAACCTTGAATCAACACAAATTTGCTTACAATTCACTTGAAATATTTAGGCATGGATGTCCAAGTTCTACGTTGCCAGCAGATGTGAAACCAATGTGTTTTATACAAATTAAAATTTGCATGGATATGCATCCTAAATAAGACTCACTGTTTCAAATAAGTCCTTCAAACCAGAACTCTCTGTGCTCCAGCATAGTGTGAAAAACATTTGGATAGAAAAGGTAAATCAAAAGAATTACTGCTAAAAACACATTTGGAAAGTACCAGTTAAAAATCCTGCATAGCCTCTGTTCCAAAAATCTACAAGCAGTATATTTACGTCTGGTGGTCCAACACTGTGAATGAAATTAGCAGGAAAAAAATTACAAGCGGCTAACTGGTTATACAGTCAGAATTTTGCATGGCTGGATATTTTTATTTTGTGATGTTTTCAGTTTAACCAGTTTAGTTTTTACAGTTGGTCAATCCTCTGGGGGAGCGGGGGGGGGAAGAAATATTTTAGAGTTTGATGTGGTTCCTTTTGGAGTCACACTGACTTTAATAAGTACAGATTCATGCCTCTCACCCTGCTTTAATTCACTGGCCAGTCTGGATATTTGCAAACATGTTTATTAGGAGGAAATATTTTATAATATTCTAAAACAACTTCACGGTATTTCACATACATAATAATTCATGCTAAAATGTGCTAAACATCTGGGATTATAAACATGATTGCTAATACACAGCACTTACCCAAATATGCATAAATAA
The DNA here is from genome assembly GCA_013401275.1 of Pandion haliaetus. Taxonomy (NCBI): domain Eukaryota; kingdom Metazoa; phylum Chordata; class Aves; order Accipitriformes; family Pandionidae; genus Pandion; species Pandion haliaetus. Next base: position 20,710 of record VYZV01032173.1, on the reverse strand, counting down.
TGTTATGTCTTCATAAATCATAACCATGTGAATTTAGTAATTTTGCTTACAGAACTCCTCATTGGCTGGTCCTAAAGCATTTCCTAAATCTCAGACGGACTCAAGTGGCAAAATACAGAGATGAAACGTGGTAGAATTCCTCCTCCCCCATCCACATGACACACACACACACAATCATCAGATTTTGGGATTTAGATTTAGTGAATTAAGAATGTGAATCACATTTATGCAATTCTGATTTGGATGCAGATACTGCTTATACTCTGAAACGCTTAGAACGGGATTTTGCTTTGTGCTTGCCTGTAGAAAATCTCTTCATTTGCCATTCTAGTAGTAATACTTAGCTTTTATTTATTCAGTCCAAGATGTGACTTTACTTGCTGCTAAGCAGCTGGATTTTGTTTTCCCAGTGAAGAGTTAGCCTGTTTAGATGAGAGGACAGACTTAGAAAAATAGAAGAGATTCTCCTTGCAGCAGTGATTCTGTGGCACTGCCCAGTGGCATTACCATGGTGTCACAATAATTTATCATATGCAGAACAGGGCAGTATGAATCTGACTTGTTTAAGTGCTTCAGTGGCCTTATTTCACAGACAGAATGTGGGACAGGGCGCAACAACCGCAAAGGGCCCTATAAACCCCTGGTTATAGAATTCACCAAACATGTTTTCTGAAGTTCCTGAATGGACATAAGAGACAGAAAAATGGGGCTCTGTCACAGAAAAATGGGTGTGACAACACCTCTCCAGCGGCAATGGGGCAAACTTCTTCCTCTTCTTGAGGCACATTTGAGCTTGTCTCCCTCAAACCTCTATTTGAACACTTTCTTATCTAAAATGAGAAATGGAGCACTGATTCAAGGCTCGATCATTTATCTAAATAGCATGAGCCAAAATTTACATTTTAATTAAATATTAATTGTCCTCAAGCAAACAATATTAAAATATAATATTATTTTGTTCTTCTATGTCCAGCTGAAGGGTTGTTCCATTATTTATTGGTTTTGGCTGGGTTTTTGTTTTTCTTTCTTTGTTTTTTGTGAACCTGCTGCTCCATTGTGGAATATTCATAATGTAATTCTCATGTTGGTCTTCCCAGAAAATACAATACTCATTTAGCATATGCTAAAGTACAATTTTTTACCAGAAATACATATTCTATTTTTTTAAACACTCTGCAATCCTAAAGCTTTTTTATCTCAGGATCTTGAAGTGTTGCAAAAGCATCAAGAGGTAGGATGTGACATTGGGTATTACTGTACTGCCTTTACATCAAGTGTATTACAGTAGTGCCTATAGGCTTGGGACCAGTTGTGCTTAGGTACAGTAAAAACATTGAATAGTCTGTGACTTGAAGAGTTTATTGTTTAACACCATAGACTGACTCTAAACAATCTGCTGTGGCTCCCTAACACACATGACCAATGCAAGGCCCAGAGGAGCAGTGATAGCCATAAGATTTATGGCAGTACAGGAAAACTATCTGTCCATACAGCTGAAAAGCACACCTCCTTTGTAAATGCACCCATCATCCCACAGTTTGAGGGAGTGATGACACCATTTTACACGTCCTTGCTATTCTTCAAGTAGTCTGAGGAACAAATGCACTGCCGTGAAGTATAAATGCCTTTGCATACTGCTCCCATTCCCCATCCAAGGGCTGGGGGGCGGGTAGGGTTTCTTCCCACACACACCGTCTCTGGGGACGCACCATAATAGATCTACAATCTAGATTTTATGACTCTAACCCTAGGCAGCATTGAATGGCCAGAAATTATACAATCACAAAGTATATTTTATATTTGTAGAAAAGAAGATAATTTCATTTCACAGCAAAGTGTGAGGGACCAGTGCTTGGCTCTCCATAGCAGGTAAGCACAGCTATAGCTTTTCCACTACAGCTGGAAAAGCTGCACTGGGCAGTGTAGAACTGGTTGAATGCCCTCCTTAGGATTTATTTTCGCTTATTTTTATCCTCATTTGTAATTAAATGTAATAAAACAAAATTTTGCTTTTGCATTGCTAAGCCTCAGAAAAGGGTGGGAAAATATGTGAATGATTTCTCATCCATGATGGACACATTCTCCCTTTAAAGCATAAAAAAGAAAAAGGAGAAAAAAGACAGTATTGTTTAAACAGCCTTCTAGCACTGTAAAGAACACCTTTGTTCATCAAGTGTAAAGAAGATAGTGGTGCTGGATGACGACTGCCTTTATAACAGACCTGATAACCACTCTGTATATGTGTTACGGCTGTGTTATGCCTCCCTCTGACTGTGTTCACAGATGAGGAGAGAAAGGGAAAGCGCACATTGGGAAATAAATGCCTGTAGGATAAAGTTTTCTTTAACGTTATTCAGGTGAAGTCATCCTGTTGATATCAACAGGACAAACCAGATGAGTAAAGTTCGGCATGTGCACTAGCATTTGAGACTTAGAGCCTTCATTTGTGATTCAAAGCCCAAGTCTGCTGCCACTGAATCAATAAAAGTTTTTCCATTAGCTACAGTGGTGTAGGACTTGCCTCTACTCCTGATTTCTGAAGACACTTTACTGACTTTATAAAGCAATTTGCTTTGTAGCACAGACACCGTGAAGAGAAGAAGGGACAACATTTGTTCCCTAGCTTTTGGATGTGTTTATAGTTTTACTGTAAGGTAAGAGTTGTCTAAATGGGTTATCATGCCTAAATGAATTAGATTTCTAGGAAAATTCAACATATAAGATTTATATATTGTCTGACAGAAACGTATAGTAAAAACCAGCATTTAATTGCCATACCTCTAGAGACAATTAGAGCTCATTAAAGAGTTCATAGCAGGAGCACGTGTTTTAAAAATCGCTACTTCGGTCTCTGAAGGTATCACAAAATATACTTTCATCACGCACACGACATCTACAAATTCTGATTGGCATTTCCTCTTTCCCTGAAAGGAAAGTATGGCTCAGTTTGCAGCAAATACGACAATAGGCTGTGCAAATGTACATCTGAAACGCAGCCCTTTCAGGGTTAAGCATTCAAGCTTATATGAGAGATCATCAGTTTCGGGTCAAAGTGCTGTTCTTAAATGATCGGTGCAGAACAGAAAAAAAGGCATTGAAGTGACCTTGCTGAGGGTCTAAAACTGTGCTAAAGCCTTTTCTGCATGATTAAGTGAGCAGAATCTTAGATTAGCTAAAAGCAGTGCAGAAACATAATGAGTTCACTTATTTTGGAGCATTTAATAACAGTTATAGACAGTTATGTGATCAGGCGGAGTTATGACTTATTCATTCTTTCATTGCTATTAAAATTACTGCATTTGAGGTTTTTAAAGTCATTGAAATAAAAAAGTCTGATTTATGTTAGGAGAATTTAGCTTGCCCTTTGGTCTCTCCGTTTTTAAATGATATAATTAGACTTTTTAAAGACCATTCTAAAAGCATTATTAGCATTTTCTATAGCTGAAAGTAAATGCATGTTTTGTGGGTAGTTTAATTTTAAAAAGGATAATAATACTACTTGATTCAGACAGCGATAGATTGTTACAAGAAGTATTGCATAAAATTGTCTTAAAGGTGACTCTCTGCATTTGTATGTATATATACACACTGAGATACACACACATAAACACATGCATAAATGTGAGCACACATACATTTATTGTACATATGAACAGGAGTTCCACATACACAGAAGAATAAAGCTATTCCCTTCACCCATTTGGAAAATGAAGGCAAGAAGAAGAGCAAGTTCCATAGGACATATTAACTCATGACCTTTCACATATTACCTCACAAATTACAAAGCCATCCGTCAGTCTCAAGGGAGAAAAAGTGCTTTGATCAAAACAAAGGAACTTGCAGGTGTTTTGAATTAACAGTAAGCAATAATCATTAAAAATCACTGGCATGAATATGTTAGTGTCATGAATGTATGCACATTTTAACATACACTCTATTCCCAAGTCTTAGCATACACATTACGTTCAAATTATGTTTTTATATTAATTATTAATCACTACAAGCATGCCCAGTGTTTTCAGTAGCAAGAATACACATTTTATATATCTGATTTTAAGCTTATGCAGAACATTCACAAATACACAGACGCACAGCTGAATACTTTCACACAAGACTCTATGTATCTTGCTGCAAAGGCCAAACAGGTAAACCAAAACACTTTCCTTTCACATTTAAATAACAGCTTTTTCCTGCATTGTTTTGGCTTAGAAAATAAAATTTCCCATAAGATTAAGAAATTCTGCTTTTAGTTGGGTCCCAAAGGAATGTAACTTTGCTTACAAAAATTATGCTTACAACAGCTTCCTTAACTGAAAGCTTTTTTTATGTGTGTGCCTTGTATGTTTATTCAGTAGACAGTTTGGGTTGCTCATTTTGCTGCTCAGAATGCAGTGGGCTTTTCTATTAAAACATATTATTAAAACTAAATCAGAAAGAAGCTTATTTAATAGTTATTGCATGCACATGACTGATGGGAATACATAAATTATCAGACTAATATCTGATTAAAACTTGATTAACATGCTAATAAATTATGCTAGAAATGTTGGGTTTTTTTAATTTCCCCACTTTTACTTAAACTTCCTAATTGACACTTCAATTATTTTGTTCTCTGAAATTTTCCCTTCCTTATGAATAACAGCTGAGATAAATTATTTCTTTGCCTGAACTTGATATAAAAAATGATCAATTATAATTACTAAAGCTCCCTAGTAATCTGTTAATTACTATGAAAAAAGTCACCTCATTTTTATTTGTTAAATGGAGACCATTATATTTATTGTTGACAAAAGGCTGTAAGGTGTTCTGGAAGCCTGTCCCCACAATCTGTGCACGGTGTGGACACAGCGCAGAGAGCTGCAAGCTGGAACGTCCTCACGCTTTGCTCAGGGTGACACTAACTTTGGTCCGTCAGCCTGACTGCTTAGGGAGATGATAGAGTAGTCTGTATCAGCCTCACATGCTGCTACCGCCTGTATGGAAAAATACATCCATGAATCTTGTAATACAGACTCCTGCCCACTAGAGACTGATCTCAGCCCAATAAAGCATGTAACTCAGGACCCTCACAGTTTAGACTTGAACTATGGTCAGAAAGGTGAGAGGCCAAGGCTTCATCCACTAAGCCATTTACCCTTTTCCTTTGTAAGGAAGATTGATTTTAAAAAAGCTATTAACCTTCAGCAATTTATCTCATCAGATCACCTTCATTTTGTTCTGCCTATAATAAGGCTGTATTATATAGTTTAATTCGCTGCTTAATTCAGCTAGACTATCTAAAAAGAAATACATGGGGAAAAAAACCACAGAAAAGGGAGAGAGAAAAATAATCAAAAACTTTGCAATGAAAATATTATCAGGAAAACAAAAGAAATTGCAAATGTTATCACGTCTTGGAGACACAACAATGAAAGACCTAAGTGTGTGTATCCAGATATCATGGTTGGACAAAAACTTTCAATATTTCTCAATATTTCATAATGAAGGGATGATATGTCATGCTTATAATAAGCCTTACCTAAGCTATTCAAGAGACAAAATGAGAGTATTCTTTTCATTTCTTGAGCTAACTCACAGTAGCATCAAGACAACCCATATTCATTCATTTGTATATGTTCAAATAGAGATGCTCCCCAGGCAGAAAAGAGCAGCTCCAAAGAAATCTCTTCTTGAAATTTAATGTTCTGCTGGTTTTGGGGGAAATGTCTCAGAGAAGTAGGCAAAACAGTGGACTCTTTTGGCAGCAGTGTATATAACACTAATTTTCTTTGAGATGAAGCAAGTAGGGGTTGCTTGCTAGGAACTAAATTATTTCTGGTTTAATGATTGATTTGGGGAAGGAAAAAAAATCCCATTTTATGAATAATGTGTTTGCATTAATGACTTTAATTCATCTGGCTGAACTTTGTGGCAGGTACCAATTTAAATTTTGCTGGAATATGTAATGATAAAAGCAGTTCTAAGCCTTTCAGGTGGATTTGGGTACTGAGTTCACTCATATTAAAGGTTCAAAATTATCCAGAAACTTAGGTCCCACTGACTTTCAATGAGATCTTGATTTTTTTATGTCCCTTAGGTTCATCTGTAGAAGCATGCCTTTCTTTTTTTGTCTTTATAAAATGCAGAGCAAAGTACCCAAATCTTCAAAATAAAAAAATCTTTCTGCTATCTTCAACAGGCTTTGGATCAGAACAGAATTTTTTACTCCTTTTTTAAGTAGCTCTGAATGACTTCAATGGCTGTTTTGCCAGAGCGAGGACTGCAGGATAAGTCCAGAAGTGAACTAAAACCAGCAGGTCATACCTCCCGATTGCTTTCTCGCCTTCTTCACAAGCACATTCATAAGTATATGTATTTTACAGCATCTGCTTTTTTAATTCTGGTACTTGGATATTTAGATGGCAAACTGAAGTGAATGCTTAGACCACCTCAGTATTTGATCAAACCATGTAGCAACAGAAGTCTGTCTGAATTTTTTTTGCCTGTGCTTATTTAACACTCCTGAGCTAAAAGCTCTTTTATTTCAAGATCATATGAGTAAACTGACATTTGGGCAGTTGAATAAAACTTGAAAAGGGTGATACTAAAAGTTACTATGAGAGCCCTACTAAGATGTACAAAGAGTCAATAAACTACTCTTTTGGCAAGTAATTCTTTGTCAACAGAAGACAGGGGACAGGTAAGCAAACTCTGGAAGCAAAACACGTGGAAAAAGTCTGCTGCAAAATAGTTTGACTTTTTTTTCTTTACAAATGAAACCGATGATAAAGTAACTCTTCAGGAACTGGTTATAAATCCTCTTCATACATATTTAACAGTATACAGTGAATAGGATTAGTAATATCTTTTGTCTAATTTGTCAATCCAGTTCTTAGTTCCCCACAGTGCTTCGGTCAAATACAAAGACAGTCTCAGTTACTTTTCCATAGGTTAAATAGCTCTTGAATTGATATTTGCTGTATGGTTTGGGACTTTGACTCGTAAACACTGTGACTGATGCTGAAGGCCAAAAAAAGGCAGCAATAAGGAATTAAAGCAATAGACTTTTGGTTGACTTGAAGGGCAAATCCTCTCTCCACATTTTGCTGTAAAAGCTGAGTCGTTCTCTTAACAGAAAAGATACCTAAAGGTATTAATATAACAATTGGTGATTGATTTAATTTTTTATTTATTTTCGCTGGCCTAATTTATTTTGATGTGTAAAGCTGAATTTTGTGCCATTTCAAAACAGGAAAATACAAAAGCCTATGGTCAGCCTAGCTATGCCCACTCATGCTGCTTCTGAGCCCCCTTTAAAACTCAGTTCCAGGGGCATGAACTGTGGAATTAACTGACAATATGTTTTATCAGAAACCTCTTCTCCCATGTAGCTGGAGAAGATTGCCACAATGATGGTGCTGCCCTCTAGCCTGCCTAGTCCATTTTGGAGCAGGAGTTTCAAGTATATTCTTCAGAACGAGCAGATAACTTATTTTCAGCTGCAGTGACACAGACATATAGACAGGTATATTAACTAGTACATAGTCCATCATGAGTCTTGGTGGACTGGCAGAACACTTCAAAGCTCATATGGATATTTCTGTCTGCACCTCTGCAACAACAAGCCCTTCCTCTTTGTCATTATTCTATTGATGAGCCACTGTGTGAGCAGATATGTCTATTTGCCTTATACTAATGGTAGCAGAGGTGCATGAATAACCAACAGAATAATGTGAAACTTATTGGAAGAAAGAAGAAAATGTATTTTTAAAAATTATTGGATTGCAATATAATACTAAAGTCACTGTTCCAGACATATCAGTAACAATTATTTTTTCCCAATCCCATTTTAGTTCCTTTTGTGTTAGCACAAGAATGCATCTGGAAAAAGAAGGAAAGTTGACAAATATAAGCACTATTTTGAGACTTCATAATATTTAACTACGTAGCTGTTCAAGCTAACTACCTCTGTTCACTGCCCTGCCCTCTAGTGGTTCTTACTTCAGTTAACTGGTTTGACCTGGTAACTGTTAAAGTTAGTCGTCACGGGATTTGACTCATTACACTATTTTTTGGGATAGCCTAATATTCACACTGGGATAGTCAAACACATTCACTGTTAACAAGTGATTATTGGACAATTTGCAGAAGCTTGTGAACATCTATGAATGTAGGAAAATATCTATTGTATGGTTACCTGTGTCCTTTTCACAGAATCATAGAGTGGTTTGGATTGGAAGGTACCTTGAAGATCATCTAGTTCCAACCCCCCTGCCATGGGCAGGGATACCTTCCACTAGACCAGGTTGCTCAAAGCCCCATCCAACCTGGCCTTGAACACTGCCAGGAGTGGGGCATCCACAACTCTGGGCAACCTGTTCCAGTGCCCCATCACTCTCACAGTGAAGAATTTCTTCCTTACATCTAATCTAAATCTACCTTCTTTCAGTTTAAAGCCATCGCCCCTTGACCTATCATTACATGCCATTGTAAAAAGTCTCTCTCCAGCTTTCCTGTAGGCCCCTTTAGGTACTGGAAGGTGGCTATAAAATCTCCCTGGAGCCTTCTCTTTTCCAGGCTGAACAACCCCAACTCTCTCAGCCTGTCTTCACAGGAGAGGTGCTCCAGCCCTCTGATCATCTTTGTGGCCCTCCTCTGGACTCGCTCAAACAGGTCCATGTCTTTCTTATGTTGGGGGTCCCAGCACTGAAAGCAGTACTTCAAGTGGGGTCTCACGAGAGTGGAGTAGAAGGGGAGAATCACCTCCCTCAACCTGCTGGTCATGCTTCTTTTGATGCAGCCCAGGATATGGTTGACTTTCTGGGCTGCAAGCGGACATTGCTGGGTCATGTTGAGCTTCTCGTCAACCAAAACCCCCTGGTACCAAGCAAGTTGAAGTGTTAATTGCCAAAAGCCAGTTACCTAAACCCTTACGTACATAAGTTTTACACGTTTTATTTACGGAAATCCTGATTACAGTGAGCAAATCCTTATATTTATGCAAAAAACCTCAGGCACGTGGTAGCATGTATGTAAAAAGATCTATGCCTGAATGTTTGACTCAAAAAAAAAAAAATGGCTAAAGGATAAAGTAAGAGGAAAGATTTGTCAAAATTTTGGAGTCATATGCAGCAGGTAAACTCCCAAAGAACAACAAAAACTCCTCACAATAGAAACAAAGGAAAAGGTAGCATTAAAATTACTTAACCTGCAGCAATATTGTCAGAGATGTCACCCACAAGTACTGATTAGGCTGTGACAAACAAGGTTGTCTTTACATTCACATTCTGCTACCAACAATGTCTATTCGCTTTAACTGTGGAGAGGCAGACACCTTTCCTCATGACAGGGCTGTAATACTTCTCTTAATTTAACATGCCTGAAGACAAATCTTCAGGCTAACACTAACATTTGGTACCTTTAAAGCAACTACACCTTCACTGACTATAAATAAGTAAGAAAAAGTCCTATTTGCAATTGTATTTATTACAAGGCAAAACAAAACAAGCACAAAGTTAAAAAACAAACACACCATAAATAGCAACACCATTCTCAACCCTAACTCTGGGAGCTAACAGTGGGGACAGAAATCATTCAGGATACTTCCACAGGAGACAGAGATGTAAGCTCATTGCCCAGCAGGTACTTAATGGTGACTTGACTCTGCAGCTGCTTTCCTGCTCTCCAATCTCCCAATTTTATGGGGTGCAAAACCAGTCTGAAAGTCTTCATTTTCTCTAACATTTTTTCTCCTTGCCTCTTAACAGCAAAAGAAAAAATCCAATCTAGCTTCTTGATTTTATGAGAGCACTTTAACTGAGCCTAAGAGATGTGATAGTTCCCCTAAAGCATGGTAAGATTTAGCAAATGATCAATAAATACTTACATATCTACACAGGTTTTGCAACAATATACTGCTTTTTCAGTCTGAATTTAAACCTCTTTTCCAAGCTCTAAAGATGGACCACATAACAGAGGATCCAGGCAAACCTCTCTTTCAATCCTTTTTAGTATGACAAATCCTCTAAAGAATGAGTTCCTTCTTGAATCAGCAGGGATTCACAGACACTTCCCTCTCTTCCTGGGCATCAATATATCCAACCTAACCTATGCTTTTCACCAATTTTCTTTGTCTGAAATAAAACTTTAGCAGCCCTAGTCTGGCAAAGGGAGAGGGAAAAGGAAAACCCTAGGTAAGAGTAACTCTTTATTTCTTATCTGACAGATTTTGCAATTAGTCCAAACCAGTTGCAAGACTTCTGAGGAGATGAGCACTAATTCCCTTCACAGGCCAGCAAAAACGTCTCCTTATTCCATTAGGTCATTAAGGTTGAACGCAAAAGGACAGATATGGGCAAAGCGGGGAAGTTGATTTGTAATCCACAGAAATACTCAGGAATAAGAGCTCAAACAACTGCAAAATGGACTATTACTTTCTAAGTGCCCTCTGGGATTCTCCATGTTACTCTCTCTGGAGAGTAACAGAGTTCTTCTGTCCTTCCTCTGTCCTTCGGAGTTCCTCTGATGATCTAGATACACTTCCAGGCTTCTTCAACACTGCACATACTACATCACTCTTCTTACTCGTGAAATATACTGAGTACAATAAAAGTGACTTAATGGATTTCTAAGTGTGGGAATATAGAACAAGTGATATTGTTTTGCACTCTAATTCCCTAAAAAAATCTGATTCTGTTCAGAATCTTTACAAAACATCTCCTGTGGCCAAAGTTTGGTAATTATTTAAATATCTTGGGACATATCTTCGTGACTCTACACTGCAAGTGAACAAGACATGAGATTGCTTTGAACAACCTAGTATGTTAGATATCACAGTGCACCACTACACAGCGCCAATAGGCCAGCTCACAAAACCAAAATGGCAGCTTTAATGTAGCACTGCTCTCAGGCTAATCCATCTTGTCCATCACTGTATTACTCCAGGTGCAAAACTGTGCTCAAATGCCTACATTTCTTTAAGTTCTGGAGCTGACATGATCCGCGGGAGCTAAGGGGTCTCTGGATAATGCCTCACTGAGTTAAGCAGTTGTTCTCCAGATGACTGCAAGTAAATTAGACTTGAAGTGTTCAAGGGAGCAGGGAAAATGGATAGAAGACAAGATATGAGTGACTGTCCTCAAAGCTGAAAAACAGAGGAAAAGAGAAAAAAAGGGAAATGTGAATTGAAGAAGAGGAGAGAGAAGGAAGAGAACAAAGGTGACCTCAGCAGTACCCAGATATGTCAGCTTTGTTTCAACAGGGAAAACTGTAGCACACAGGGTACAATTGTCCCTGTTTCTGTGCCTGTTCCACTGGAAGACCCACGTACAAGAACTCTTCATCTTCTGTGGTTGCCCTTTCTCTCTCTTCCCTTCTCTTCCTCCTCTTTTTTAATTGTAAGCTTTTCGGACCAGGATCTGGATATTAAAAGTGACTTGCAGAATACTTGGAACCCCACCATGATGTGTCTATATGAGATCAGGACTAAAAAAACCAAAATAAATTAAAAAAAAATCCAACACTTATCTTTCAATAAAAATGTTCTAAAACAACCATAAGTGACATTTTACTGTATCCAACAAGTGACGGGTTGACCCAACAAATGTAGTTAAGTAATGTGCTTTTTCAAATTTCAAGTACTTGATAAAGTAAAAGAATAAAGTTCTCTTATCAATAGGTTTTACTTAATGTCAGAAGTTCATACTGAGACAGTTTAAGTAGAATTTTAAAGGCCAATAAACTCTCAGCTTCCTGCACATTTCACAATTACAAAAAACTTCAGTGCTACATAATTTTGTGAAGATTTATTGAAGAAATAGCTCAGAATGTGTAACAATCCTTAAAATGTCTCACATGTTAACACACAGGGCTAGCATTGCCTCATACAGTATTTCCTGCCCCATGCACACCAAGGACAGAACAGCACAGAAGGGAAGCAGAGGTGGGATGTGAGGACTGGTTAACAAGTCTAGACAGTGCTTCTGCCACTCAACAAAAAAGAACTCTCTGATCACGGAGCCTGCCATTCCCTGAGCCCATCAGCTGGTCCGAGTTGCTCATTGTCTGGAGAAGCCATGACCTGTTTCCTGCCCACCTTCCTGATAACCATAGTTATGAAAGTCTTTGCATGCCCCCAGATATTAATATTAGCCCAATATTGGTGAATTATTTGGATTTGGTATCGTAACGACCCAGATAATTGTACTATTGAACTGTATTTGTTACTGTACTGTTATTTAGAAATAAACTGTTTATCCCTAACGCTGGTCTGGTCTCTCTTACTGTATCCCAAACTATAAAAACTTGGCAGGGCCACCTTAAGGTCTTACAGTACAATACATATGGTGCTAGATATAGGCTGTGATTTTGGTCCATTTATTTATGGTCCTATATTCTTGCTTTGAAAGGACAGTGTATGGTCAGTAGTGCCAGTGGTCATATTGCGGGGAAAAAACTGCACAGGTTTCTGTGCACAGAGCTGGTCCCACCTCAACTGTGTAAATGCTACTGATGCATTAATTTGTCTATGTATACATGATGAGGGAGTCATTACAATTTCTCTTTGTGAAAGAATCAATCAGTTTAACGGCGCACAGTTGAATCCAGTACAGTATACATGCAAAAAACCCACCCTTACACTCCTGCTTTTGTCACATATTAATACACTCTCTCCCTGTAAATGAACAAATAAATTGATGAAGTCTAAACCAGATTATAATACAGCAGCTTTGAAAGTGGAATAGAATATGTTTTTTCTCCATAGTGAACAACTTGGATCTTCTTCCCTGAATCTTTATATTGTTTTGGTATTTTATTTGGATAACAGTAACCTTAATACATTTTATATGAGTTCATAACCTGAAGGTTAATTACCATTCACCAGAAATGGGAACAGTGTTGTTCAGATAGTTCTGTAACTCTCTATATAGCAATAGCATAAAGAGTCACTGCATGAAAATGGTATTGCAAATGCAAATGGTGTTGCCTTTCTCCAATTGCCAGGAAAATACTTAATCTGCTTTCAAAAATAAAAGCAATATTTTATGGGGGAAATATGATTTATATTAATAGAAACTGGATGTAAAATTTGAAGATAATTTGAAGATGCCTATTATTATTTTTGCATCACCTGTAAATGCATTCAGATATATTCATTATGCTTGGAGGAGTCCAGCTCTCTGTCACAAAGTTAATTTGAATTTTTAAAAAGTAACAGCAGAAATTAATTTAGGCCCCAATACTTAAGGTTGTCTCTCAGAATAGAGTTCTAAATCACCGGGGCTACACCTACACTAGTAATCTCACCAGAGATGGGCATGAACTTGAGTACATACCCATACTCCTTGTCATGTTTTCAGCCCATGTCAATTTACATTCCCACACCAATGCGTTGACACAGGTTAGGAGAGATGAAAGACCAGGACTGCTCCCCATGGATAGTAAAAATTACAATACTGTGTTGTGTCCCTTGCCCTCAGGGCTGAAAAATGGACCCACCCAGGGCCCACCTACCCAGTTTTCAATGCAGAGAAGCGGCATAAAGTGTTAAGACCAGAGGAATAAACAAAACCTGAAACAAATTTAAAATGTAATATTACAGTAATACAATTAAATTTTCACAAATTTTTTAGTCATGTTCTTCATCAACTTCCTAATGACCAAACAACTTCCTAAACTGAATCTCCCTGAGGCTGCTGCCTGGTGTTACACCATCTGTCACTACTAGGAGGAGTCTGATGCTGTCATGTTTGTAACTCCACTTCAAGCAGTCATAGAGTGCTGTTAGACTGTCCCTCTACAACAACAGGCTCAGCTTCCTCTACCACGCCTAAGAGGACATGTTCTCTAGGCCCCTGACCACCTTGGTAGCACTCTCCTGGACTCACTACAGTTTCTCAGTCCAGACAGTCTGTGGAAGTTACCCAGATTCACTAGACAAAGACAGGGTTTACCCAATTTATTGCTGGCATCAGTCCTGCTTTTAGTGAAAGTTTTAACCAAATGACATCTCAAAAACCCTTCCATGACCATAGGGCTCACAGTAGATCCAATAATTTACCAGTGCAAACCAAAATGACTTCCTTAGTTTTTAGACAAAGTCAATTATGTAGGATATAGTAAGAAAACCAGATGTCCACTGCATGTATAGATTGCATAAACATTTGGGTACAGAGCAGCAAGGGTTTATGTCTTTAGTGTTGAAACAAGAATGTATTGGAGAACAATTGCAAGCTGATTTAGTTGACACTTGAGTATTACCAAACCTATGAAACTTTTGCATCTTTTTAATAAAAATTAATGTATTTATTAATGAAAAGCCAAACATATGCCTTGTATGTCTTCAAAACACTGCTTTTAATTTAATCTGAAGTGCTCAGAGAATTGAACCAAATAAAGCTATTTTTACTGATTTTAAGAGCATGAAAATATCATACACACTTCTCATATTAGTTTAAGCAGTTGTACCTTGCATTATGCAAAAGCAAACAATAATATTTCATGGGTCTTCCTTACTGGGAAATAAAAAAGAGACAAATTCTCCCCCTAAATGTTCTTCCTGGTGGAACTTTGAGCATGAAAATGCTATTCAAAGTGCATAAAAAGGAAACAAAACTTACTAATACTTTCAGTAACTTGATGAATATTAAATACCAATATGTATTAAATTCTTCTGAAAGTTGCCTATACTTAACTAATAAACCATATTCTTATAGAAGCAACACTCACATATCTGGAGTTCAGGCTATGCCAGTATATCTATTGTAAATATTATGTTAGATATTATATTATTATAAATAACTATTTATAGAAGTGCACTACTCAAGTGGAAATCTCTTTCAGGTTAAAATCATAAGAAATTGCACTTGAGTCCCATAAAGGATTTTCAATTCTTTATGTTTATAGATTACAATAAAATATTAATGTAAGTAAAACTTCATCTGTGGTTTAGGAATATTTCTTCTATAAGGTTTTAAATAAATAAATAAATAGATAGTCGGTTGTAAGGCAAAGATCCAGCTACAACAGTGGAGGAAGCAACAGAAATATTTACATAGCTGAGTCAGTAAAACACATTTGAAAAATTGTACAGGTGTAAAAGAAAAAAATTGTTTATTATACAGAATTTTCTGTTACAGAGCAGCAATGATTGCTCTTCAAA
This sequence comes from Pandion haliaetus, assembly GCA_013401275.1. Taxonomy (NCBI): domain Eukaryota; kingdom Metazoa; phylum Chordata; class Aves; order Accipitriformes; family Pandionidae; genus Pandion; species Pandion haliaetus. The sequence continues at coordinate 5,571 of VYZV01032173.1, read as the reverse complement.
AAAAAAAAAGCACACCCTAATTTTTCATGTGTAACATTAAAAGTCTTTATATAAAACCCATAGAGTAGATTTGTATCTGAGAAGTCAAGATAAAGTCACCCTGGAGCTAAATATGCACAAGTTAGGGTGTGAGAGAACTTCTGCTTCATAGGCAGAAATTTGTAATTTCACTGCTATCTTGTCCTACTGATCTCATTTCCTTGTTTGTTTACATCTTGTTTGTTCATGTTAGATCGTAAGTTAGCATGCTAGAAACTGGGGTGGATTTTTGCCTTTGTTATCTGCAGGTTCAGCAGCTTGCAAAAAGGAGTTTCTGATTCCTGATTTAGACCTGTAAGTGCTATTTTAGTACCAAAAAAATTGTAATATTTAACTGTATTGTGTCAACATCCCACAGAATAATAATAGGGGACTGAAGGGGTGAAACAGAGGAGAGCGAGCTTCTGAGCAGGTCCCTAACAGGTGAGGAAAGTCTGAAATTGTGAAGAACGATGGAAGATGTGAGGATGTTTGTCGTGGTTTTGGTTTCAACCCAGCTGGTAACAAAGCACCACGAAGCCTCTCGCTCACTCCCCACCCCCGGCCACATTGGGGTGAGGAGAAAATCCAAAGGCAGGCTCGTGGGTTGAGACAAGGACTGGGAGGGATCACTCCCCAC
>VYZV01032143.1:1540-25443 GCA_013401275.1 Pandion haliaetus | reverse complement strand
AAGCGCCACAAAAACCCATAACAACAACCATGGAAATAATTCTTCCTCGCTGCTTGACACTGGTGAGCCTCACCCAATCCCGTGTGTGTGACCAGAAGCACCACACTTGAAGAGGAAACAGCGAGACAAACAAACTGGAGGATGGCAATAAAATCAATTTGGGCTCCTTTGGTCTTGGAAAAGAGAAGAACAGGAGACCTGAAGCCCTTTCAAATCTAACAAATTGGTATTTTTATGCCTGGTCAGAGGAAACAACAACAACAACAACATTATTATTATTAACAACACTTATGATGATAATTGATTGATTTTTTTTTTTTAAACTCCTTGAAAGGCTTAGGCTTGATATTAGAGAGACTTTCTAAACTACAAGAGAAATGGAACATGAAAAGACTATTGTTGAATCTCTTTTCATGGGGCTTTTAAAAGGAAGATCAAGCAAACACCCGCTGGAGCTGCTCTCTGTAAGCGGAGCTCTAGTGCAGCCACTGGGCTATCATGGTATCTTAAGGCCCATATCAGTTCCTTCATTTTTATAAACATGCGCATTTCACTTGCAATAAGTAATCAAGCAAATCTTACCATTAGCTTTCATTGGCCATGGATTTGAGCTATCAGGACTTTGGGATTTTGGAAGCACTGCATGACCATCTCTATGAAAAGAAACATTTACAGAAATTTTTATTAAGAAAAATAAATAAATCATGGTAATCATCAGATATTGATGTAAATATGTCCTATTAGTAAAACTGCTAATTGTGTTTTCCATTCCAACAGTTTTGGAATACTTAAAATATTCAATGAGAGAGATTAAGCACTGGTAGTTAGGTTAGTTCCTACTTCAGGGAGCACTGCAGAGTTCGTTAGAGCTGGACTTTCCTTCTAGATTCTGACAAAATGATTCAACCTTGCAGCCTCAGGACTTTGCAACTCCTTCCCCTTCTGAGATAAAACAGAGTAGGAAGGAGAAAGGGAGAGAGGAAGGAAAGAACAGCAGGCATGGCTTAAAAAATGAAGTAAATGTTTCAGTTTCAGGTAAGTATGAAAACAGAGTAATCTGGAGAGTTTTTTAGACTGCTGTATTGCCATAAAAGAAGCAGCAGGGATCAGTGAAAATACAGTGGCACACTAGGATCTGTGCCACAGAGTTTTGACATTCACCAGCGTGATGGGACATCCATGTGACTGTAGAACCATTTAAGCATGAAACAACATTTTATCTCCTTTTTGTGATTATAGAACCCTCAGTAGCAGTTTTAAGAAAAAGAGTAATTGGATTTAAATAACCTGTGTCATAGTTTGAAAATGATATTTTGAACACTTGCACTTCACAGCTGGGCACAGCAAGTACTAAGTACCCTTCTGCTCCACTGAAGCACAAAAACTGTGAATATCCAGACCCTTTCTGTGGCATCAGGCCTCAGTAACATGCCAACTAGTACCACTCTGGTGAATTAGCTGTCATACCAGGAACAGGTTTTACCCATATACTCACACAATCATGTGAGAGAAACAAAAATTACTGGGAAGCATTTGCTTCCAAAACATACCTGGTCGCTTTGAGCACCACTTTTGGAAGGTATGTTTCCAGCATTCTTTTGGCTTCTTTCAGAGTCATTCCTTGTGTGCTTACTCCATTAATGTAATGGATAATATCTAGTGCATGGAGACTCTCCTCTCTGGCAGCAACCGATCTGGGGAGAATGTCACTAATATACACAACTTGGTAAACGCTGTCATGACCTCCTGATAACAACAAACCTTTGCAGGAAAAAGGAGGGAGGGGGGGAGGAAAAAATCAAGTTCTTTCTTTGTAACTGAAGGGAAAAATTCTGCTTTAGAGCAAAAAGCAGTATACTTCTGTGTTACCTAGCTCCTCCTTGTGACATGTTAGTGTAATATCAGGCAGTAAATGAGGCAACACTGGCATCTTGGGTAACTCCAAAACACGCCCTAACACTAATCTGACAGTCTTTGGGGCAGCACGAAGAAAGTTTACTGCATCGGTATGGCTCATGTTAGTGACATCAATGTCATTAACCTGTGAAAATAAAAGCAACAGAGATCTCCTTGTTAGGTTCCAAGTAAAACAGTTATCATAACTGCAGAAACTTTTATTACTGTTCCTATTGTTTTGTCCTTTAATGTCAAATGTCAACAATAGATGCTTTATTAACCACAGTTGCAGTTCATCATACTTAGCCAAGGGGACAGAACACATAAATATAACTGAACTTTTGCAAGTGTAGAAACAAGATTACAGTCCAAATGTCAAAATATTAAACAATCTGAAGATGTATATTATTTAACTGTTCCTATTTAAAAAATTGGAATGCTGTACCTCCATAGGCCAACACCTGAAAGTCTGACTTGCAACCTAATCCAATTTGACATGTTTGCCTAACTTTACTAAGGTTTAATAGTATTCAGCAGTGCTTCAGTGTCCTGATCTAGCAATGACTCACACACGTGCTCTGTGTTATGCACTTCATCACTATTGCTCAGTCTCTGTAAGCCTAAATGAAAGTTTTCACTCAAGCAACCGCTGGTATCAGTACAGGCTGGAGGATGAAGGATTGAGAGCAGCCCTGCCGAGAAGGACTTGGGGGTACCAGTGGATGAAAAACTGGACATGAGCCAACAATGTGTGCTCACAGCCCAGAAAGCCAACCATATCCTGGGGTGCATCAAAACAAGCATGACCAGCAGGCTGACGGAGGTGATTCTGCCCCCTCTCCTCTGCTCTGGTGAGACCCCACCCGGAGTACTGCATCCAGCTCTGGAGTCCTCAGCACATGAAAGACATGGACCTGTTAGAGTGGGTCCAGGGATGGAACACCTCTCCTATGAGGAAAGGCCAAGAGTTGGGGTTGTTCAGCCTGGAGAAGAGAAGACTCTTGGGAGACCTTATTGCAGCCTTTCAGTACTTAAAAAGGGTTTATAAGAAAGACGGGGAAAAACTTTTTAGTAGGGCCCATTGTGATAGGACAAGGAGTAATGGTTCTAAACTAAAATAGGGTAGATTCAGACTAGATATAAGGAAGAAGTTTTTTATGATGAGGGTGGTGAAACACTGGAACAGCTTGCCCGGAGAGGTTGTAGATGCCCCATCCCTGGAAACATTCAAGGTCAGGTTAAATGAGGCTCTGAACAACCTGATCTAGCTGAAGATGTCCCTGCTCATTGCAGGGGGGTTGGATTAGACGACCTTTAAAGGTCTCTTCCAACCCAAACTATTTTATGATTCTATGATGAACATCTGTACCACATGATATGTGCCTGGTAAACTCTTCTATAGCAAATATCTTAAAATTTATTTCTTAACAATATGCTAACTGTAGATGTATCTGACCAACAACCTCACCACATATTTGAGCAACCATCTTATTTAATCAGTGAATGCTTTTCTCTTTAAACCATTTTTTGCCATCATAAATAGTGGTTGCACACATGCCTAGCTGTGGGACATACTGTTAGCTCCCTTCAGCAATCTTCTCACATGTTTTCACACTTACGTATTTCTTTTTGTCTTAAATGCTATCAAATTAGGCCTCTCAGAAGGCGCATGCCTTTGTTCCTTAACCCCATTTACTTTGGCCCACAACAGTTAGCTTTTTTTTTTTTTTTTTACTCGAACATGTCTTTTTCACACAATCCCTGAAAACATTAATTCTCTCACTTTTATCAGTCGGTCTCCAGGTCGTAGTCTCCCATCACTTTTGGCAGGATCCTGAACAATGTCATGAATGTAGCAGCCAATGTTATCATTACCTTTGGTCACTGTAAAACCCAGACTACCCTTTTCTGACTTTGTCATAGTGACTCGGAGCTCTACTTCCTAGGGAAAGAAAATAGCACTTTACAACACAAACAGAAGCAATGTGAACTCTTTACTGAATTTAAGACAGAAACAAGACAACTGATTTACCTATTGGTTTAAGTGGAACACAAGTCTGGACAGTACCAAGACATGCATCTTAGGCTCAGCTTATCTGCTTCAAGTAAGCACCTCTAATGAATTCAGACTACTGTTTCACATGAAGCTAATCTTGAGTCAAAGGCCTATGATCTAAACAAAACTGTGAAGGCACATGCCAAAACTAACACCTTATTTTACCCTCAACTAGCTGCCATATATAAAAAGGCACTGTATTTTTCAAATAAGACAACACATCAGGGATTATTCAACTGAAGAAAGTAGGTGAACATATTTTCCTACAATGAGATATAATACCATAGCTTATCTTGGAACTGAACACATGGACATGATGTGCCTATTTTAATTTGCATCAATTTTTATTTGAAAGATACATATCCGCCTCATTTGCATAGAAACTCATAGAGCACCAGGAAGGTTTGAGAAAAACTTCTGAAGAAGGGACTAAGAAAAAGGCAGTTTGTTTCTTCTCAAAATAGACTATGGGCTAGAATAGCTTTGTAACCTGAAAGACCCTCACAGTTGAGATATATCAAGGCTCACTTTTCATTTCTTTCAATCTCTGAATAGATTATGTGAGGATGTGGAAGCAGAAGTCCCTTCTGTTACACAACACATTTCTCGGGTAGCAAGAAGCTATCTCAGAAGAGTCTCAAAAATATGCTGCATTTTTCAGTAGAGCAGAAAGTCTTTGGGATTCATAGATATAGATGCAGCAAAGAACAGGGTCTCCAGCTGTCCCTTGCTGCCAATTTATCCTCTGATCTCTGAACAACCACACTAAAACTAACAGGGCAGAAGCAACATATCTAACATTTAAGCTTTGTCTGAGTACGTGGTTTAGAAGTAAATAAATATTTAATGCCAAGTTGTCCAGGCTGAAAAACACACGAAATAGATGTATACACATCTATCTATGTTCGCATGGACGCCCCCATATTCACAGAGAGAAATATATCAACTCCTCAAGAGCTCAGACAGAAAACGCCTGCAGACATTTGTACGAGCAGCTGCAGTTCACTGGTTACAAATGGCACATGTATATGTGCCATTTATAAGGCAGACACCCAAGCTAGGGCATGTATAACCTACAACTATCCGATTTATAAATTAATATGCCTAAATTCTATCCAGTCACTCCCAATACTATGGCTAACACAACGTCCAGTTGGTCACAGCAGTGGGTACATTTATGCTACTGAAACACAGAAATAGTAAATTACTGGCTCATATTCTTCAGCATTTTTTTCCAACTGGCTGAGTAATGAATCCACTCCTCCCAGGTGCGGAGTCAGCTCAGAAGCAGGAGTACCGTAACAGTCATTTATTAAAACAGATGTGGTAACATCAGGAAGAGTTCTACAGGTTGGGATCAATGGCAAATCCAATGGCAGATTACTACAGATAAACAAGCAAAAAACAAGGATCAGCTTGTACAACATGGCTGTCACCCAGAAATGAATATATGGACCAATATTGACTTTATGCAGATCTAAAAAGCAAAACAAGAAAAGTATTTCTATGAATAGGTCCAATAAACTATTTTTGTGAACACCTTCTGCAGTATTACGAGAATCATTATAAACAGCATACCTGTCCTCAAGCTCTGACTTGCTAGGAGCCTCTTGATCAGAATATAAGATGGTGCGAACAGCCTCTTCCTGACCACCGTGTGCCTCATACTGACTATGTGCCTGTGTCATAGCTTCATCTGAAGTTTGGTATAGCGCAGAACTCCAGTCAAAGCCCACCTGTGCTGGCGAGTCTATCGCCTCCTCATCACCACTCCTGCTGCTGTCACTGTAGCTGTCTCTTCTAGAGGGAGATTTTAGCCTTTTCTTGCTCAGATCAGTAGTTTCATTTTCATCTGAGCTGTCACCTTGTTCTCCATTTGATGGACCAGAAACTTCTCTGCTGACATCTGGAAATACTTGTTGGGGTGAATGGATGGGAGTCTACAGAAAGCAAGGACATTTAATTCATCAAACTCCGGTTTTGGTGACAAAAGAAAGTTGCAAAGACTGCATGAAATTACTAAAAGCAATTAGTCAGTGGCTCCTTCCATTTAGATGTTGCCTCAACTGTGTAAACTTATCATAGCAGTTTCACCAAGTTCAATGCAATTTGGCCAAGACAAAGTGTGCAAAACTTTGAAACATATACTGCTAAAGAACTGCAAATTCATCTAAGGAAAACAAATATATTCTTGGCTTTAGCCTTGGAGAGCCTGCTGACAGATGCCTTTAAGCTATGCCCAGCAGTCATCTCTGCAATTACCATGAAATCCCTTCCAAGCAGAACACACTGCTGACACTTACATTGCAACTGAAGTCAAACTAATCTCACACAGGAGGGAAAGAGGGAAGCTTTCAAGCAAAAAGCTACATAACAGACTATGACAATTTACACCAAATGGAGACTGTTCAGGCAAGTTATTAATGAATGAAGAGCATTTTTGCCAATAATCCAATATTCCCAAGAATTATGTCAGCTAGCAGACACACAAAGTTTAAAAGCTTCATTTATGCTTTTATGGCCAAATTCTTGTGTTCAACACACTAATTTCTGATGATGTTCTAAACCAAAATTGTCATTTGTTTATTGGCTTTTCTCTTTTTCTAATATATGCACTGTTTTATTAAAGTTATTCCATACTACAAACAGGTTCGTTACAGGACTAGTTATTTGCATTATTAGTTTGTTCAGTTGCTTAGCTCTTACTCTAATTTTAACTTCACTTATATTTGTATGTTTAAATTTCTGTCATCAGACTTGACTGGTTTTTATTGTTTGAAAATTATATGAAAATAACTTGAATTGAAGACTTGTATCCATTAATTTTACATTTTCCTGTATTATGGAAAGCCTACTTTTCAGGCAAATTCCCCTCTATGTTCTCTTTTGCTGAAACACATTTAATTTCCACTTCTTCCAAGTATCCTAAAATGGCCTTCTGTTCTTTCAATTTACTTATTGGAGCATTTTGAAAATATTCTTTAGGACAGCTCTAATTTCCAGTAAGTAAATATGGCAATCTTTTCCCTGGTTTTACATGCATCGAAACCAGACAAATTGGTGTTTTGCAGAATATTCTTCACATACGTTACAGAAATAACCAATTTCCATTTGAGATCAACTTCAAACCATTGGACTGCAAAGAAACCTCCGCCACAGAAACAGGTTATTAGGNTCTTTTCATATTTCCACAAAATACTTAGTACATTCCTGAGGGATTTACTATAAGAACCAAGTTTCTGTAAGCACCCTCCCCATCTTTCGGTCTGCATCTTACATTTAACTAACCCACCCACCAGTTTGAATAAATGAACCTTCAAATAGCAATTTGAAAAAAAAAAGAAAAATTATATGCCATACACCTTACCAACAAAGAAGGATCGATGTCTGGTAGTATACCAGATGGTGGCCGACAAAGGAGAAGAGAGACTTCTGGAGATGTTCCCCTCAGAGCAGAGATGACTTCCTATGGTCACAGTGGGGTTCATTATTAGATGCAGACCCCCCAAGACTTGCAGGACTACCACAGCATGAGTTTCATTACTGAGATACAAACCTGCTGGGATAAACCCTTTAGCGATGCCCCATTCACTTTCAGAATGACGTCCCCAATTTCTATCTGCCCACTTTCTGCGGCAGGCTGCCCAGGGAAGAGCTTTTTCACCCTCACAATAGTTGAGCCCAGTTGCTCTGGGGTAAGGTTATCTTCACGACAGAAACTGAACCCAAGGCCTGAGCTATTCTTCAACAGCTTTACTTCAAATGTGTTCTCTGTAAAAGAAGCATTAACTTATTATTTCCTACAGCATGCTGGCCATGAAAAAAAGTGACTGGCACTCTTACTTCAGACATGACAATGCGCACTCTCCCTCTCACAGGGTTCTTCCACTTTACTGAACACAAGCATTATCTAAAAGATCCCTCCAAGTTAAAGAGGACAAAAAGCTGATCATGACTTCTCAGTCTGCTGGCTTGCCCTGACAACATCCACACTATACAGAAAGACAGCATGCCTCCAAAATACTGTTCCCCAGGAAGTTCACACAGTGTGACACAACTTTTCTGGCCACTGATCAGACATTAGTAAGAGCAGCAACTGGAGTTCCTGGCAGACAGGATAAATCCCTTGCAGGGAGACCATAAAGTATCTGCAGCAGTTTCCCCATCTGGGTAGGCTTCCCTCCACTTTCACAGGTCTCCAGCAAGAGAAGCTGAAATATGCCAACCTCTAGTCAGCTACACAAATCCCTCTTCTCTCTTCATCCAGCTCTTGATGTCTTCTCTCACCTAGACAGGAACAGCAGGACCTACAGAAGTTCTCATTTATATGAGTATCTTAACCTCCCCTTGGCACTCCTTAGCATCACCCCTTTTACTCCAATCTTGCTAAAGCCCTGGCCTGGAAGGCTGGTGAAATTGAGAAACAATAAGGAACAGTGAGAGAGCAAACAGTTAATAGTAGCTAAACAAAGTTACCAAGATGTGAAAGGAAGTCTTATAAAACAAACACAACAGCACAAAAATGAAGAGACCACATTATGTGCAGGGGCTCGGTATAGATTCCTACCAGCTCTTTCTCTTGTCTGTCTTTCTATTCTACAGAAGATTTGAAGAAAAATATTATAAAAACTAAAGGATCCTTTAAAAGTTCAGACAATTGTCCTATGTGACCTGACCTGCAGTGACAAAGGTGTAATCTTTGGCATTTGTAGTTTTTGTCGCTGGTTTCTCCTGTAGGTCACATTGCCCCACCTGATTTGGAGGCGTGCATTGTGGTGTTACTGGAGCATGAACCTTGGACACAGAAAGCTGACCTTTTTCCAACAGCAGATGCACTACCTAAAGAGATGAAACATTCTCCAGTTAACTGGCAACGGTGGAAATAGCACAGTCTAAAGCACATTTCTAACTTGTCAGGGTGCCAAGTTTTACAGCAGCAAACTTTATAGACACCTCCCTCCCCATACAGCCTCCATTTATTCCTTATTTTAAGGGCTGCAAGTGACAACCACCAAAATACACTAATGGACTTGCAAGATACTTGCCAACACACAGTAAGAAAGGGTTTCCTTCCAATAAGGCTGTGAGGGGTTTAAGAAGTGTCAAAGAGTATCATTTTCACATGCGTACAGGGAATAGATTTAAAAGCATTTTATAAAGTGAGCACAAATTGTAGTCCTTAGCAGCTCTGAATGTGTACATTCACAGGCTATTTTCAGGTGTGCATGTACTTCCACATGAAGCAGCTGCCATAAACAGCACTATTAAATGAGGAGACACCACTGACAGAATCAAGTGCTATCCAAGAAGGCCAAGACTCAAGTAAAGCTACCAACACAGCATGCAAACACAGCTGCACATACGGAGGCCCTTGCCTCCTCAGTGGTTCAGATTTGGGACCTGTCTGTAGCATGCTGTTGCAGCTGCTTTCCAACTCATGCACCTGGGCTTCCCTCCTAGGAAGCCCAGATACAAGGAGAAACCAATTCCATGCAGACCTCTCACCTGCACACAGAGCCAAGTGGGCAGCAAGAATCAAGGCCCAGGAAGCCAAGGAATCTAAGAAAGCACATCTAAAGCAACCAGGACCCTGCGGAGAATTCCAGTCTTCAAGGTCCTTTACCTCTTTTCACTCATGAAGATGTGGTTTACTACAGATTGGAGTAGAACCAGCAGCCACTTACCTGCCCAGTGTTTCTCAGTGTTTCAACAGCTTGCTTATGGGTAGCACCTTCCAAACTAATCCCATTGACAGAGAGCACACGGTCACCTTCAAAGAAAAAGTAGGCAGAACATCATTTATGAAATGTATATGACACACAGAAACCTTCAAGTCTCACCTAACAAGAACAATTATTGAAGTAACTTCTCCGTCCCTCCACGCTCTGAGTCAAGAAGAGAATTTTGCAACTAAACTATACAGTTGGACTCAATGATCTTAAACGTCTTTTCCAAACGAAATGATTCTGTGATTCTACGGGATAACCCCATATCAAAGCTAGTGTTCGCCATCAGAATGATAGCAGGCCACAAAGCTCAGACTCTTCATAAAAACAAATCTTAGTCTACAGTGGGAATTCTCACTTCAGTAAAGAATGTGGCCTGGCTTATGAACAAGAAAAGCTGTAACAATTACAGTGATTTTCTGTACTGAGTTGCCCAGCATGTCAAGCAAGAAGGCCACAAATAATACAAAGCCCTCTCTCCATGGCTGGAACAGAGGAGTGTTCTCCATTAACACAGGCTGCTGTAGAAAAAAAAAGAAAAATCCTGCAGCCTATCTCCTATTTTTCCCCTCCACACTCTCAGCAGTTTTCTATTGGTTCTGCAGTTGTTCCACACTATTTTTTTAATCTTCACCTGCAGAATTAGCTATCAAGGAAATATTAAAAATGACAACTGCAAATGCAAGTAGCTTGGAAAAACAGCTCTTTTTTCCAGTGAAAAAGGTACAATGAAAGGAGGCAAACAGAGTTTCTAGCTTCTAGGTCACAGTGTATTGTCAAGTCCACCACAGACAGTTATCTGCCCTTTTTTCATGTTAAGAGTCCTGACTGAAAATACTGAAATACTACCTTTTTCTATTCTGCCATCTGCTTCAGCTGCTCCCTTAGGAATAATCGCTTTCACATAAATACCACCATGCCTTATGCTAGTATTTACACCGCCCTAAAAGGAAAGCAAAAATAGGATTTTTTTAGTCTTTTTGCAGTTAGAATACTTTGTAATTACAGTGTCTCACAAGGAGGATTGCACTCAGGAATCACTTGGGCTACTGGCATGTAAAAAGAACAGCCAAACTATCAAAACCAAAATGTTACACAAAGCATGTCTTCACAGTCATGCAATTTATTACAAATGAAGTTGGGGTAGGAAGATAGTAAAAACACAATGCATCACAATGCAAATGCACCGAAAACAAATAAATGTCCTTCCGCAGAAACATGTCTGCATTCTGCCAGACTTTACATGCTTGCATGCATATCAAAGCTCAGAGATGTGTGAGAGCACAGCATGCCAAAGCAGAAGATGCATACCCATGAAGTGTCCTGCTCTAATACACCCTCTCTGATGTAACAGGAAACTGAGTGCTGCTTTCTCTCAGGTCATACAAGTTTGAAGGCCTAAGCTGAAAAAATCTCTCAAGCTCAAATGGTGTTGTTTTTGGAGGATCTTAGCCTTTCTGCTCATTGCAGAAAGGGTTGGACTAGATGATCTTTAAAGGTCCCTTCCAACCCAAAGTACTGTAAGATTCTGGCTCACTGCTGCACTATCAGTGCTCCTCCACAAACTTGGAGGGAAGAGGGAGACCAACAGTGTATTAACGTTCCCTCCCAAAGCACACAGTATTACATGTGAAAACTCAAAACACAGAGCTACTTGTACCCCTCTTCTTTTCACCACTGTACAGGACAGCAATGCCAGGACCAGAATGGAGGCTGAGAAAGGAAAGGTCAATGAAGATACCACTTGGTCATCCTTTAAGGGAAATCTTTGCATTGGTGGGTATCTTCTAACATTTTCTACAAAGCCAATGCATGCATACAGCATGCTTGATGCTATTCAATAACCAACTCCTGCTGATCCTTTGCTCCTCCAGCTGTCTCAAGTTATAAGCTTGACAAAGCAGTATGACTTGGAATAGACTGGGATGCTAAAATAATAGAATTTCATTCTGCCCCTCTTACAATACTAGCCATATATATGAAAACAGTGCTAGGCTTGCAAATTGGCACTCTGCCTACATGCCTATCTGTATGGCCACATTTGGGAAAAGGCCAACTTAGTTTTAGGTATAAACAGCCAGTGAAAGCCACCAATTCTGAACTACAGCTAATAACTGCTCTCTATTGTTATAATTTAAGCAACTTTCCCTTTTTCAAATTACCATGTAGTCCAGCAATCAATCAACCAGAGATAATGTATTTTTGAACACAATACAAGAACAGGAACAGTGAAAAATGTGTGCATCTCAGTTATAAATCATCATCTTCTTCCCTGAGGTGCCACTCTGCAGTATGGCAGGTCCTAAATGTAAACTACCTTCAAAATTTCATAGCCTGAAGAGAAATCAGTCCATTAAAAGTACATTTTTGTCTTGTACTGCAAGAAAGCAGTGTCAGCCAGGTCTTACTAGGATTTAGGTAGTTTTTTGCTTTCTGCGTTTTATCCAGCAGAGGGAGAACACTGAACATGGTATATGTGTGTGGACGTGCATACTCTTAAGGAACACTACCGCTTCCACTGCCTGCGATGCCAGTCAGGCAAGGTCTTATTTCCCTCCCTTGTAAATTTGCTACATCATTAGGTAGCAAGGGACAAAGACCATCTTGCTTTTTGTACTTACAAAGCAGCGTCTGTGATAAGATTCTGTTAGGACTTTGGGGATCCACCATAAAACAACAAACGAGTTACTTAAAGGGCAGATGACAAGAAAAGGTATATAAAATAGTCTTACTTTTCAGTTTTGGTAAGATAATCACACATGAATAAAACTATACAGTTAACAATGACTCCAGAAAATATTTTGCTTCCTTGTAATTTAGCAATTTAATGGGTTGCTGGGAGTAGAGAAAAAGAGAAAACATCTAAAAACCTTGTCAAACAGTACCGTGACACTTATTCCCAAGCCGTTATCTTTTTTGGCTAGTTCAACCTCAAAGATATCTCCAGGTTTAAGAAGTGTTGCAGTAACCTTTTTAGAATTCATTTTGTCTGCTGTATTCACTGAGGAAGATTCCTTTATTTAAAAAAAAAAAAAAAAGAAAAAGAAACAAACAAACCAAAAAGAATGATTTGCCATTAGAACAGAAGTTTACAGTTAAGACCCTAAAAGGTGTGGTTTTGAGTCAGATGCAGCTAAAAGGAGTCCACATGGCAAAGTACCAATTAGTAAGACTCTTAAGGCTCATTGCTTTAACTCTTTCATTGCTGCCATTGAACAGGTTTAGCACAGAAATATGCCTGGCCTTTAGCAGCCAAGTCTTTACTGTCAAAGTGAGTTGGTCACATAACGCAGAAACTATAGTACTTCAGTATTACAGCAGTCTAGGGTCTGTCAGATTAATTTGCAGGAGCTGCCACAACTTAATTGAATAACCTCCATCAGCTGAAAAGAGGAATCACTGGAAGTTAGGAATTAATTTGTAGCACTTGCCATTGTGTACTTCTGGAAAGGTGAAGCAGCAAGCTGTCTCTGTTCAGAGCATGGCTCACTGCTGAACGTCACTACACAAGAGCAGTTTTCCATGGATTAGATCAATCCCAAAAGACAATGAGTTATGCTGCTACCCATTCCAGATGCATCACAACCACTTTAATCTAGGAAAAACTTTATTTCTGTGCCAGTGAATAAACTTACCTCTAGGGGCGGTCACTAGACTATAATCATATTAGACAAACACAGAATTGAAAGAAGGTTCTCTACAGAATCATTAAGTGCACTACACATTCATCCCAAAGCACAATCTGCCTCCAGTAAGACATGCCCATCTCATGACACTGGAAAGCTGGGAAGTTGTTTCAAGTTACAGGAGTGACTTTCTCGATTTATTTTGAACAAAATCACCAAACTATTGGAAATTAGCTATTTGCATTTGCCATTAGCAGGATAAGCTGCAGGCTAGCCTGTCCTTCCCCCATGTCCTTCCACCTGATTCACACCCACAGTCAGCTATTTCACTACCACTATTATACTGACAGGAAATATTCATATGAAATACACTATGCCTTTTTAGCTGGCTGTTGCTCCTGACTGCTGGAATAAGTTGCTTCATCCATGTCAGAATCCCCTCGGTCAGAATATTCCACAGATTCCACTACCCCAGGCCTTTTATTTTTTGCTCGAGTACTGTCAGATGAGGATCTTCTCTTCTCATTCATTTTAGAAAGCCCAGACTGGGAATCACTGTAATGTTGAGGATCCTGCTGAGCTCTACCACTTGCATATTTGCCAAAGAAGCTGGCTGGCTGGCTCTGAGATAGGCTGGCGCTCTCGGTTCTGGAATCCTGGGAGCTCATGCTTCCATCCCGCTTGCCTCCCGACAAACCAGACAAACTCCCCAAAACAGGCCTCTGGTGACCATGGGACCAGCTGTGTTCTTCTGAAGAGGAGTCTGCCTCATTGTCCTGCACTGATGATGGCCTCCTCAAACCACCCCTGGTTCCATTACTGATGTGTGCAGCGTTAGACGGTGCTGAAAACCAGGAGACAAGACAGTCATCAGTAGCTGGTACCATTTTATCTGCAGTATGACACAGATTTCTCAGCTTACAACCATGTAAGATTTTAACCATTCATATTATGCAAAACACTTTCTGTTTATGATGCAACTGGTGTGTCCTCACTGTAACACAATTCTTTGTTCAATCTCAGAACACAATTTCAAGCATAAACTACCTGGGGTTGCTTACAGAAGTGACTGCAGTTAGGGTGATGTTTTACAGCTATCTCAGTTGATTAGATTAGTAATTTTAAAGAAACACAGGAAGTACTTTACAAAAGGTGTTAGAGAAGGCAGAGTGCTCAAACTCAAAGAACTCCTCTTTAATAGTAAGGAATGTTTCTCTCCATACCTTTGGATAGCTTGTCCTTGGGCTGAGAGATAACAAGTGTCACGTCTTCAGGTGCATTCTCCAAAATTTCTAATGCTGCATGGTGGCTGACGCCTTCTAAACTTGTGCTATTTATGGATATTAGTCGGTGTCCTGCACAAAAGGGTTTGTTCAGATACAATCTAACATCTACATTTTTATCCATCAGTGAGAATGTGGAGTACAGGTCTGAAAAATCTCTACAGAGTGCATGGATTAAAAATTGCTAAAATTCGAGTGATGATAGGGAACCCTAATCATTAAAAAAACCCACAAAACCCAAAAGAAACCAGAAGAACTGGTTATGAATATTTCCTCTTTTCAAACCTGCCAAACCTTTCCAATTATGATTTCTACCTTTTCTGCTGTAAGAAAAACAGATGCAAAAGCAAAAATCAAGAAGTGAAATAAGCAATATACAGTTGAGTTCAAGGCACAGGCTAAAATGAAAAGAAAAAAACCAGCAGGTATTAAATACAACAAATTATCCCCCCCTGCTACAGTAGCCATATGGTTACATTCACTTTTTCCAAAATTAAAGTATGGATTTGGAGTTTTAAAAAACTGAAATTACAAAGCACCTATAGAGAGGCAAGAGCAAATAAAGACCTTATCTTTGTATGTAACTTTAATTTTCTGCTACTTCAAGCTTTATCATTTTTACTTTGATTCAAATGAGTCTTGTTTTTGTACAGTTTAACAAAGAAGTATCACCATTTTTTCAGAAATTTTCCAGAAGGTAACTGAAGGACAGCATTTGTAAGGGACTGATGCCCACAGCCATAGATGGAAATGGTACTACATATGTGTCTGGTCTTTTCTTTCATGTATACACCTCTTCTTATTTACACTATTCACCTGGTTTTAGAGATCCTTCCAAATCAGCTGGACCTCCAGGAATAACAGAGTGAATAAAAATTCCCAGATCAAGTTTCCCAGTCTTCTCTCCACCAACTATTTGAAAACCTATTAAAAAAGGCCCAAAGCAGGCAAAAATGTCAGTGATCACAGTGTGACTTAACACAATACAAACCCGTATTTCAGAACTGACAAAAACTTAGTCATTCTAATAAATATAAAGTAAAAGAAAACTATACATCTCAAAGAAGTCTACATGAAAATAAACGGTAAAGCTTTTTTAGATTAAGCTTTATTGCATTCTCTGTTTCTGAGCAAGTGATTCAGACTTCGTCTAGCTGGCTTTCCAGAAAACTCCAGCAAAGGCTACAGAAGACAACTATGGCAAGAGAAACACACACACAAACAGATGACACTAAAGGTACATTCACTGACCAGATGAAACGTGTTTTCTCTTACTTAAAAAATTTCTCGTTTTCTCTGTTGTTAGATGCTGCACCTAAATATTTGACCCTCATCTTAAGAACTGAGTTTTTCAACGCCCTGGTTTTTTTTTGAGGCTTCTAATCCATTTCTACTAATTCTATCAGGTAAACCTGGCAAGGATGTTCAAGATGAAAAATAAGAAAATAGAAGATATCAGGTCTTCTCTATTCTAGCTAAAACAGCAAAGTACCACAGATTGCATGGGGAAGAAAGAGAAGAAACCGTGCATTTCATATGAATTTCCTTTCTTTTTGGTCAACTCTCAAGTTACTGTGCTGGGTAAATACTAAATATTATTGTCTTGTAGGCTTTTGCCACTCCTCAAATTTATACAACACTTCTATTTTGAATAATAGACAGAACAATATCCTTAAGGACACTTTAGAGATCCTGACACCAAATTATTCATTACTCATACAGGGAAAAATTATGTGGGTTTATGAAAAAGCTCAGCACTAGAAGGAGGAATGGAATGCAAATATCTTGTCTTCCAGGCACCTTAAACCTCAAAGTAGTGTTCCATCTGATGGTATTATAAGAGTAAGAAAAACAATCCACAATTAGCTCATAATGGGTTTATAATGTCTTTTTTTTGTTTAAAGCCTTCAAGCTGTCACAGCTGCGAGGTGTCCACATAGACAAAAATCTTGTACCTGAACACAGAGATAAACTTTAAAGGCCAACTTTTACAACAACTAGTTCACAATATAAATATTAGCCTACACTTACAATATGGAAAAACTGAGAAATAGACTTGCTTAACATCACTCAACAAATCAGTAACAGGTGCTATCAAGTAAGTCCAGGCTTCAGCATCTTAAATGCCTTCAAAATCCAGCTACTGTCTGCATTGCTTTCCTCAGTCCTACAATAAATACTTAAATACAGACCCGAAAACTTTATTTTGTTTTTGGCTTCTAGGAACACACATAACAATTTTAAAGCCACTTACCTAAACCCAAATTTTCATCCTTTTTCAAGTTCACCAAAGTGATCTCTCTTTCTGGTGAGGCAACTCTGTTCTGTGTTGTTTGCAGAGAGTCAACTGAAAAGCCAACATTTCATGATCAGACACTACCTGAATGCTTCCCTTCAGGTTTGCCTTGAAGTTCTATTCCATCAAAAAAAAAAAAAAATCAGTTCTCTGATAACCTGAAGAGCTGTTCTGAACTAGTGGGTCCAGCTTTCATCTTCCAAGCCATGTCCAAATATAAAAAACCCCCACCATTGTTATAATTCAGTCCCATCTTCAGCAGTTAAAATCTTTTATTCCTCCTAAGAAAAGCACCTAGCATAGTCTCTTGGAATCACAACACAAGTGAGCCCTAGAATCTTCACATTTATTAGTCTCAGTTCAGCAACGTACTTAGATCTGTGTTTACATGCCATGCTCAGGTAGGCAGGATGTAAGCACGTTGGTAAAAGTGAAACTGAGGCTTATTATATGAATTTACTAAAAGGTTATTCAGTGAGTCCTCTTAATAGTGGTCCTTCATTAAATGACAACCAACATTAGAAACATCTACTAAAACCTACCTTGTTTAAATTTATTTCCTCATTTGCAACTCCACAGGCTGCTGATTCTGCATCTTCCAAAATCTGAACACCCTCACAATAGATTTATCTGACTCCTGAGGGTTCCCAACAGGCTAAAGTAGACCCAGGCACTCAAGAGACAGGAGCGTGATTTGGGGGGTGGGGTGGTGGAATCTCCTGAAACTTCAGGAAATGCCAGCACGCTATAAGCCTGAACTCATGAATTTACTACCTAAAGAAGATACAACTCATTTGGTCTTGAGTGCCTGGCATACTTTTGCCCTAAGTGGCAGAAACCTACTGAGCGCTACACACTGCTACAAGCAGAAAACAATGGTGCAAGAGTGTGAGACAGACTACACCACTTGGAGAAGGAATTTTTCTCCCACAAAACCAAGTCAAACCTAAAGATTAAAAGAACTAAAAAGACAACAGTACTCTCAGGCTATGCAGAACCAATAAGATCACAAGTAAGGCAAAGGAGCTTTGAAGAGTATGGTATGTTAGGTAAGAGCACCCTTCAAGTCTCAAACTAAACAGACACTATTGATATTTGAAAAATATAACACACAGATGTCAAAATCTCCCCCAAGCAGCCATCCAAAAGAAACATTAAGAGTTGTATTTAGGAAAAGGTTCTAGCCAATGAACTGGGAGAGGTATTTGATTCAAGAATAGTGAAGAAACAGGACAGGTGGAACAGTGAGGTACTTGACAAGTGCTTCACAAACTGACTGAATTAATTCTATAGGCATGTTATTTACCAACTTACCGCTCTCTTTTAACAGTGTTGATGACGGAAGCTTTCCTGAAGTATTCATGCTAACGCCTGTGACATGAATGGAAATGTTAGACATAGCTATCAATTTTTTTTAATATGAAAGCTACCAAGAAGCATTTCAGACTTTACACAGTACACATGAGCTCATTCACAATATCAGATTACTTATTTTGAAAATGATTAAACATGAAAGTAGTTTTGGATTAGCAAATCCAAATTACTCATGTACTTTGGTTGTAGTTCAAGGTTCAGATAGATGGTAGCTCATGCAAAGGCAAAGAATTAAAGAAAGGACAGAGGTTTGGCCTTTACAACCACTGTTAACTTCAGATAAAATTAATGGATCTGTGAGAAACTAAGTCAAAGACTAAGTTTTCTAATAGGATTGGATAAATACGCCTAACCTAATAAACCAACACAACAGGAGTCTTGTAAGATTTTGTATAGTAACAAGTCAGTTGCTGCAGTAACAAGCAATTTGAACCAGGTATTTCTATTTAAATTGGTTTGCACATAGAATCATATTTTCTTTGGAATGATCAATGCCAAGCAAATATGGCCATACTTTAAAGAGGATAAAATAATAAATATACTAAGTTATGAAAGTAAATGAGGTAAGATAATTCAAGCTTCTTAGGAAAGCACTCCTGGCCTTTCCCAAACCTCTGAACCCTGAAGCCTCAGCTGATGAGTTTCATCATGCAAAGAACGTGTGTGTCCCAGCACAGACAATGTGATTCAGCTACGTATCAGAAAGTCCTGCTAAGATCCTTATCAGAATTGCTGCCCAGAAGATTATGGGTAAGCACGTGATAACACTAATTGTAAAGCTAAAAGCATAGCATAAATGGCTGCAACCAGTCACTACAGAAACTGTACGCCTCATCTCACTCTTCAGTAGCTTATGCTCTCGGTACTGAAAAAGCATGGTTCCCAAGTCAGTCCTGGTTTCAAGTGCAGTGGGGGCAGATGCGGTATGTGTTTGCATGTCACACTGTTTTGGGTTTTTTTGTTTGGTTTTTTTTGCAAGTTTGTTTATACCAACCACCAAAAACTTAACCTTCTTCCACTTTTTCTGATGTTCTGTAACTAATCAATATTTTAATATTAAGCAAAAGCAAAGCAACAAAAAAGCAAGCTAAGGCTGTAAATGTTTCAGTCATTGTAGTTTTATTATTCTAACAGGGAACCTCCTATAACCAGAAACTGATGACACACAGATATTAAAAATCAATGTACAATAACCCAATGTGCGAGTTTAAGTCTAGCTGCTCTGAATTTTTTTTTTTTTTAATGTGAACTCTGTAATTTTTACTGCCTAGTAAGACTATTTGTGTGCAATCTGTCAAGAAAATGGAGTAAGTACATCTGGCTTAGCCTATTACAAGAGTGTTTTTGTACACCTGATGCACTGCAAAAAAATTGTACCTAATTTATTGTATCCAAATGAGACCAAACAAAAAAGAACTGTGCAGTTACTGCTCAGAAGTACTAGCCAATAGGCAGCTTATGCCAAACTGAGTCCACCTCAAAAAATCACTGCCTGCACCCTTTACACAGAAAACACTAAAAAAGTTCAAGCTTGACAAATGGACTGTGAAGGCTGGCAAATTATTAAAAGATCCATACAATAAAATGGCACTCTTGACGCAACAAAATGGAAGAAGTTTTCTGGAACAGCTTTTACTGTCAAGTACTAATACTTTGCACACCTGTGTACAGATGGTGTTGTCCAAAGGAGGATTTTTTTTTGATTCATCCCAACTGTTATTCAGGAACAACAGGCAATTGGCCTGGATTACTTTAACATGTGAAACTGATCCCTTTTTCAAATAAAAATATTACCATCAGTTAATAAATATATCAAAGCATTAGACCCAAAGAAATTTTAGAGGTTAGTTAGTAAATATAGTAATATTATTTTTTGCATGCTGACCTACAACATAGGCTTGACTGGTATCTTCAGTGGATGATGAGTCAGATTCATTTTCCTTTCTTTCAGGGCTTCTACTTAAACCTGCATGAGATTTTGAACTTAAAGGGGAGAAGGAGAGAAGGGGAACCAGACAGAGGGAAGAGGAAGTTGGGAGAGGGAAGGATCAATGTAATAAAATAATGGTATGAATAATAAATCAAAACTGATGCAAAATGTACATTGACTGTACACAAAGATATTGCAGGGTGGTCAGAGACACTCTTACTTGCTCAGTTTTAATGCTCCCGCTGCTGATCCAGCATCAAATTTTGGCATTTGCTGAAAGACTCTTCCCATTATGTCTTCTATTTTTTGGGGGGAAGAGTCCAAAGCAGTAATAATATTCCTCCTTGGGGGGTAAACCGAGATGTGACTCTGACTCAGATCGTGAAACGACTTGCTCATAACCCTGGGTCTTTCCTCCCACAGAGTCTTCTCGTTCTTGTCCTTTGAAGAGCCAGGAAGCGGCTGGAAGAGTGAAAGCTCAGAGCAGGACAGTCTCTTCAGAATCTCTGCTTGAACAGACAGAGGTCGAACGGCAAGTCGGTTCAAAGTGCTGCTGGCCAGGCTACCAGTACTGATTGCTCGTCCCATGTTGAAACCTTTGACAGAGTCTGCATGAAGGTTTAGGCTCCTAAATGAAGCCCTTTCTGTGGAATTATTATTTTTTTAAACAAAAAACAAAGAAATTTAAGTCATACAGCAGAGCTAGTGTGACCTCCTTGTGTAAAGCATGCCTTTTAGACAACTAACTCACACAAAGCCTATCTTCTCTAGATGATCAAAAGTACATACCATCATCAGGTACATACAAACAACCACCACATAGTATGCTGAGGAAGCAAAGTTTGGAGTTCATGATAGCACGCTAACCTGACCATCTACTACACTGAAGACCAAAATCACAGAATAGCGGAATATTTATCCCCTTATTAGTATGAAGACTCCTATTTCCTGCTAAAATGCTGTGCTTTATATACAGGCACATTACCTCTTTCTGCAAAGCAAATAATATCCTCAAGCCAAGTGACCTGGAAGACTACACTTCCTTTAACCTGCTCATACAAGTCTTTTCCAGAATTTGAAAAAACAAGGCTCCCCAAACTCTACACTACCACATCCTACCAAACTTCCATCCATCCATTGCTTAGTTTTCTTTGCGTGAGTCCCTGACATGCTTACAGTACAGCTGCAAAGTTGTGGGGGCTTGGCAGCATCTCTACCTGGTTAAAGAGCATCAGTTCACTCAGGTGCACTTGGGGACCTCCCCTGCCGGAAACATTCTAAATGTTTTAGCACAGAACAGAAAGTGTTGACTGGGGTTTGCCAGACTTTTTGACTCATAAACTAGGATTCCCTTAAGCAGCAGAGAAACATGTTTTGGATTGTAATTAAATGACTGACAGCTGAGTCGTGGGAACTGTCTGGGTGGATGTTCTTAGCTGAAAGCAAATGCAAGGTAATACAACTTAGCCTAACCCCCTCTTAATTCAGAGCAAAGCTGAGCAGGGCTCATTTCTATTAGCCTAACTGTCTCCTAAGGCTAGCAGTTAAGTTCCTGTGGCTTGGCTCTCACACTGAAACTTGATAAGCTGTGGAAACTTGTTTGCTGGTTAGAGCCTTTAAAGAAATCAGGCCACCTGAACCCTTCGTAAACTTCACTGATGTCTTGGAGTCAGTTGACAGGGAAGTCTGAGGAAAAGCAACCCTCAACTGCATATATATTTCTGATTTAGGGTTAACTAGTGTTTTTTTAAACTCTACATACACCTAGGAAATAAGCTGCTTTAGAAGCTGCACTGTAACTCTAAAGGAAAATGCTACTTTTGGTACATATCACCCATTAGCTTTACTAATCGCTGAAGTATTCACCATTAAAGAGTGTATTTAGCAAATGCAACCTCAGCACTGCCATTCCAAAAGACATTCCTTCCTCCAATACCTAGGGCAGGAATTAACTGGACCAGTAACTCATGCTTTCTCTATAATAGGCATACAGATCGAGAAGATTTAGTTGTGGAAGGTATTTTTTTGTCCTTTTTAAAGGTGAATTAGTATACAACTACCACTTCCTTACCCACGCCGAATACCTCCTCTACCCATAGCCACCAGGTAGACTAGATGAGCTACATAAGAATGGTTCTGCTCAATCAGACCAGAGATCCACAAATCTCAGTTTCCCGACTCTGACAGAAGCTATCAATGACACTTGCTCTTGTTGTGTTCCCATCCTGGGGAAGAGTACCTTAATAAATTATTCTAAGATCTCTTCTTTTGATGTCATACTTAACCTCTGTGAACACCAGACAGGATTTCCCTATGGATCAGATGAATACTTTCACATCACTTTCTATATAGACATTAGCCCCTTCAAACCTTCTGCCAACCCCTTAACTGAAAATTCTCATGTGCTCAAAACTTGTCCTTTGTAAGGCTGACTGAACCTTCACTTCATCTTTGTGGTTTTCTATATGCCCTTTTGGGAATCCAAACATCCATCTTAAAATTCAGTGCTTGGTTCTGTTCACTGCGTGGCCACAAAAGTTGTGCGAAAAAGAAACCATCATTCCTCATGTTATAGCTTGTCTCCTTTCTTACGTACCATAAAATTACTAGTATTTTTTCTTCTCTTTTTTTTTTAAAATGTTGTGTCTCATCTCTATCTATTCATGCAGAAAAAATGTTATTCAAGAGGCATTTTCCTTTTATTTTCCAAACCTAATTCTTTCTATTAGATTTACATGTGTTAAAATGGTTTCTCCCAGGTCACTGAAGGCATTGTGCAACAAGTCAAAAACATGTCATGGTACATCACAGGGACTATAAAGTGCTCTCCCTTATGCCTCCACCCTCTATTTTTGCGTTCCATGAAAATCTGTTCACCATCACTATGCACGCCAGGCCTTCTCAAAATATGCCTCAAAATATTTTCTCCACTCATTGGCTGAAATCAAGGTGAGTCTTGCAAGACATTGTAATACTGTTTTTGTAAAGAACATTCCGAAGTATACTAATCTTCGGAAGTCTGTTACTCCACCCCACGAACACTGCAAGTGTTATAGGCACATGCTTGTGTTCACTGTGCTGTTACTCCAGAATCAGTCCTTAAGTAAGGAACCTTCAAAAGGTACACTTGCTGTGGTGATCAGCCTTGAGTTAATAATATTGTCACCTGCCTTTTTCTTTACTGTTTTGCTGAGTGCTTCCAACCACCAGTTTTTACTGACATTTTAAGGGCTCTAGAAAAAAATAAAATAAAATACTTGATGCTTCTGCAGGCTAAGAATAACGCTTCCCAAATATTGCCTGGGATTTCACTGCTCTAACAAAAGAAAAGTAGTAATATGCTATTTTGACTAGCTGCTTCATCATTGTTTACTCTTACCTGTATTATAATACTTTCTCTTTTTAAAAATATTATTCTAGTAACTTTATTGCTATATCCATATATATATATATGCAGGAAAGAGAAACATGGCTAATCAATTTAGATAAGTAAAGTTATGACAAGCAAACTTTTTGTTTGAACGGTTTTTACTTTTAATAACCAAGTGTAATGGAATTAACCATAATACTGATTTATTTGCTTCTGATTACAAATGATTGATGAAATTTGAGACGTCTGAATTCCAAGCGATCTGCACTGCACAGAAGCAAAGTATTATTTTCCAGACTCCCAAAGCACAACACATACTGCATCTGTAACAGCAACCATGTTTACC
>VYZV01032141.1:4682-17991 GCA_013401275.1 Pandion haliaetus | reverse complement strand
AGCATTATGGTGCTCAATTGCTGTAGTTACTGCTTAAAAACACTTTGTGGTCAATGTAACATCATACAATTTGGACAGCACCAAATATGACTTGCTTAGGATGAAGCTACAGCTTGTAACTTATCTTAGTAACAGAGAATCATCAACAATAATGAATGAAAGCTACATATGCTTTCAATATTTGGTAACTGCTAGTTTTTTTGTTTTCCAGAGGTTTTCTGTTCTTGAACTTCCACTGCTGTGTCCTTGAATTTGTTGTGATTTTGAACACAAAACCAATGGTACTGGCACACTGCATCCATATATTCTAAGCAGATTCTTTCCAGCAGTTAGAGTCATGGGTATATCATGCTAGTGAAACCACCTGGTTGGAGGCAGACACCCCAGACTGGTGTTGCTTGCAACCAGACAGTCTACTGGGCAGACTGAACAATCACAGTTCCATTTGGAACAATGATAAAGACATGCCATGTGCTTTACACACCAGGTAGAAATGAATGGAAAAAATGCACTAATCCACTAATGTAAAATGAGGTAGGCTGTTGACAAGTCTGTACAACAGCTGTACCTCAGTGAAAGGTGCAAAGAATGTAGAAGACTTCTTTCTTCTTCTAAGTACACTACACTTGGTATGATTTTCTCAAATTTTTCCTCACTCTCAGTTCAGATAAATTCCATGCTGGCCAGAGAGTTTAAATATTCAGGACCAAAAAATTTTGGAGCAAAAGGTGTGACTGAATATTTGAAGTTAAATTGTGGCTTAAGGAAGCACATTTAAAGGTTGAATTGACACAAGGTTCTGGAAATAATGCTTATCATGGTATGCAAATACAGTTAAGAAATAAAAACACACTTATAGCTTCTTCATTCCATGATGTGGTTCATAGCTATGAACCTTCAGATTAAGCTATTTTGTAGCTGCATTGAACTACAAATGACTATTAGGTTTTTGCATTATAAATTCCCAAGTCACTTTTCTATTCAAACCACAAGGAATGTATTTACACTTTTCCAAATCAAATGTTACACTGAACCCCTTCCTGACAGTCTTTTTCCTTCATATTCAACCTAATTCAGTATGATTTGTGCGTAGTAATATGAAATTTAATCTCATTGCCAGAATAAATAATTAAGTTAAACAAATGCTCATCAGTTTTCATGCTTTCCCATTAGAAACCACTTCCAGCCTACTTGATACTTTACCAAACCTTTTTAAAAGACAGCTGTTTTAAAGACCCATAACGTATACAGATTTCTGGGGTGGTAGTGAAGGGGAAAGAAGTGTTTTTAATGTGACACTTTGTCCAGAAAAACATTGGCAGGATAATTTAAATACAGTTTTAATAATACTTGTATGTGTTAAGACAGAGAGAGTTGTCAAGAAAATGAAGTGCTAGGGACAAAAAAACCCCAAAGCAGCTGTATTTTTATGACAATAAAGTTTAAATCCATTGATTATTTATGGAATATATATAAGCTAGAACAAATTAAGATAATGTAGCATCCAAAAATGCTATTTAAATGGCTGTAATAGTATATACATCTTTATGTAATTTAAGATTTGTATACGTTCATTCAAACTTGCATTTACTTTTTTTATATCATTAATCTTATCCTAGAAGTGTAACTTAATCTGATATTTCTTTTAATATTTTTAATGTAGCAGAATATGTAGAGAATTAATTTTATGCAATATGATTACACAAGCAGAGTACACCTTTACATTAATTAGAGGAAGATAAAAACGCTCTTAGCTCTTCTGTTGGGTTTCTGAGATACGTTAGCCACCTGTTTACTCCTGTAACACTCAATGTCTATGCCTGCCAGGCTTTTCACCTACTTAACTGTTCCTTTTCCTTCAAATCATTGACCCTTCTCTTTTCATCTCTTGGTATTTCCATTTCTCTATCTTTGTATAATGTACAGGTTGTTATTTGTAATCTGCTTAGCAAAAATAGTGTTCCTCATTGTTGTGTGTGCAGCTTGTTCTGAATTTTAGACAATATTATCAGTAATTAGTAAAAACAGCATAGAGAGGATTACAGTGCATTACTTATAGCGCACTATTGATAGATCCGTACTGATGGGCCTTGAATAATACTGAAAAACTAATGTCATTTATTTCAGTTTAAGATACTAGGTCATTATTGTTTTTCATCTGACACGCAAATCTGCATAAGCTCAACCATAACCCAAGCAGGAAACAAGTGCAGATGGTGCAATACTCAGGCTAAAAACCTGTTAGAAAGCAGGTATTCTACCACAATATCTCTCATTAAATGATCTACTAAAGGGTATATGTAAAGGAACTAGATCTACAGAGGGATAAATATTATTTAACTCTTTCATTAGTTGTGGGACATATTTGTTAATAAATCGTAGGCTGTAGCTAGAAATGAGGTATCTTGTTCGTTTAAGTATTTCTCATGATCCATGACCTTGGAAGAACTTAAACATGTGACAAAAGCAATACCAGGCAGGTGGTGTTATCATTGTCTGAAGAGAATAATTACAAACAGTCAGTCTCTTGTTCTATCTCCTGTGTCGTCTGGAAGCTAGAGGAGTGATTCCACTCTAATAATGTTTTGCCAATTACTGCTATAAATCAGCGTTCTGGGGTCAAAGTTAACAAATTCCAGGAATTGAGGTGGGTATAGAATATTAGAGAAAGCAAAAGACAGAAATAGAGAAACAACCATGATAAATTCACATATGGTAGCTCATGCAACTAACTACGTTTTCCCAATTTCTTAATGTAGTATGGAATTTCTTAATAGGTAACTGTGGAATGCAGATATGTTAAAATAATAATATTCACCTGTTAAAATAATTACTCAGTAAGTCTTTATTCTTCTCTAAGCTATAAAGGTTTCAGTGCAACTGGCTACCAAGATGTAAATCCTACAAATAAAGATGTACTATAACAAAAATCTAAAAGATTAAACTGCAATTGAAATTGAAACATTTTCAAATAACACTTGTTCCAAGTATCCTTGAGAAACACAGGTTGTCAACCATAAGAATTCTGAAGTAACTGATAATATTAAAAAAATATGCAGTTCATAAAGGCAATTTGATGGGGCCACAGAAGATTTGTTTGGTTGTTTTTAAATTGGGGGGAAGGATTTTTTTTTCTGTAAAAGGGGCTAAAAATTTCAATCTTCTATAAAAATAAATCTGAAATTCTCATAAAATATGAATCTAGAAACAGGGATATCAATCTAGAAATGGGGAAATAAAAGCAAATCAATCTGAGCCCCTTGTATTGGGTTTGCATAGCAAGGTTTTGGTAGCAGGGGGGCTACAGGGGCGGCTTCTATGAGAAGGTGCTAGAACCTTCCCCTGTGGCTGACAGAGCTAATGCCAGCCAGCTCCAAGAAGGACCCGCAGCTGGCCAAGGCCAAGCCAATCAGTGTCGGTGGTAGCACCTCTGTGGTAACATATTTAAGAAGGGGAAAAAAACCTGCAGAGGAAAAGCAGCTGCAGAGAGGAGTGAGAACATGTGAGAGAAACAACCCTGCAGACACCCAGGTCACTGAAGAAGGAGGGGGAGGAGGTGTTCCAGGCACCAGAGCAGAAATTCCCCTGCAGCCCGTGGTGAAGACCATGGTGAGGCAGGCTGTCCCCCTGCAGCCCATGGAGGTCCACAGCAGAGCAGATATCCACCTGCAGCCTGTGGAGGACCCCATGCTGGAGCAGGGGAAGAGTGTGAGGAGTCCTGCCCCTGAGGAGGAAGGAGCGGCAGAGACAACGTGTGATGAACTGACTGCAACCCCCATTCCCTGTACCCCTGCACCGCTGGAGGGGAGGAGGAAGAGCCTTTGGGAGTAAAGTTAAGCCTGGGAAGAAGGGAGGGGTGAGGGGAATGTGTTTTAAGATTTGGTTTTATTTCTCATTACCCTACTCTGGTTTGACTGGTAATAAACCAAACTAATTTCCCCAAGTCAAGTCTGTTTTACCCGTGATGGTAAATGGTGAACGATCTCTCCCTGTCCTTATCTCAACACAGGAGCCTTGAGCCTTTTGTTATATTCCCTCTCCCGTGTCCAGCTGAGGAGGGGGAGTGATAGAGTGGCTTTTGTGAGCACCTGGCATCTAACAAGGGTCAACACACCACACCACTTGATTAAAAAACGTGATAATGCTAAAACTGAAATAGTTATAAATCTAAATCTAGCATCAGTGTAATCAAGAAAAACAGCAAATATTAAGATTAGGGTATATTAGACAAAGACAAAACAGAAATATAGATGTTTTAGAGATCTTAATGTCCAAATTCACAGGGTCAGGCGTACATGACCTTGCATATGTAACTATGAGAACACACCAGAATTTCCCAGATGTTTTGTAAATTTAAAGACATATACATACGCAGGTCAAGAAGCAACAAGATAATGTCCACATTTTTTTGCAGTCATGTCTCTTGAACATGTAATATTGAAAGAAGAGTAATTAAAAACATTAGGGCAAATACTGTGCGGCTTTTCCTTTGACTGAGGACTTAAGTAGATTCAACATGACAGTTTACAGTATTTAGCCATGACTTTCATTAACTCAAGAACGCAATTAGTGTTTAATTTCTAGGTGAAATGTTATCCTTCTTTACTACTGCTTTTTTTTTGCTCATGAAGAAATCTGTTACTGATTCTCCTTTCTCAATTTTTATCCTTCTTCCACAGCATGTTGTTAAACACCCACCATACTTCAAATGGTATCACAAAACAACCCAACCTGATTGAACTACTATCTTTCTTCCCCATCTATGATTAGCGGGGAATAAGAAAAAGGCAATAGCACTAGAACATCTTCTCCTAATATTTATGAAATAAGTAATTGTTTATAATAGATCTAACTATGCATGCTATCAATTGACTACCAACAGTTTCCTAATTGTTTGATTTTTGTTGTTAACTTCCCTTTCACCAGAAAACAGGCTTCTTGTTTGTTACATGCTTCATGAAGCATTAAACTGCTAATTGCTTTGGAAGTGATTCACAGTTGGGATGAACTTTTTTTTTTTTAGAACTTGCAATGACAGCTGGAAACAATAGTTTTTTTGAAAAAGCGCTGATAACATTAATCAAACATTAAATGAATTTCATTGCAACTTCCTTTGTGAAGCCATACTTTGTTTACACTTGGGATACTTCTAATAAAAATACAAAAAAAAGTATTTTTTGGAAACGCTGTCTAGGGAAGAAAAGATATTTATTATAATGTTCTACCCACACTATACAGCATTATGAATCATACACAATTCATGGAAAAACCCCCAAAATGAATTCTTCAATCCAAATAATTTAAATACTTTCCTTATTTTACATATGAAGGAGACCAGTCCATAATGACTTTAAAAAATGCAAACCAAGTTCAATCAAAACATAGAATCATATTCCCATCCCTAAAATTATGGTAAGCCTTACCAGATTTTCAACAAAAGAAGGTATAAAATATATTTTTGTTAATGACTGCTGTTATCTGCTATATATATCCTTTACAAAGATTATGCTTTGAAGACATAACAATAGCCTTACTGATATTCACAGCTTTACAGAAGTTACCTCAAAAGTAGTAGTTTACCTTTAATTTGCTCTTTTTCCTCAACGTCCTCCTCTCAAAATGGTCTATTTAACAGTGGAAAATACATTCTTAGGCCTCCATGATCCTCCTGTTTTATTTTCATCTAATAACAATAAATATTTATTGTCAGTGTCTAGTGGAACGTTGAAGATCCAAGACAGGTCAGCAAGAGCTTGTCATCTTTGGGTTTCACTTTCCTAGTAAGAAGACGCTCTGTACTAACAAGGCTTAATTCTTAGAGTGATATCCTATGATCACAATTTTACGGACATGAAGGTCTATATGAGTAGTGAACATGAAGGTTTTACGCTAGCAGAAGGAAACAGTATCTTTGCTAGTGCAGAGTACAAATATATTCAGATTTCACAGTAATTAGACACCTTCTGCATATAATCAAGAACCTCACAACAGAAATATGTATTTATATTTTGTTTCTATTTCCTATGATATATTAATATAGAAAATTATTATGTATTTCTCAGTAATAGCACATGTTTTATAAGAGGGTTCTTGGCAGGGCAAGACTGAACAAGAACAACTAGGTAAAAAGACCCTTTTTAAGAACAGTTCATACACAAGTGCATATTAAATAGAAGGTTTCAAAACTGCCTGGCTGAGAATTCATTTTGGTTGTATCCAAACCAAAGGGCAATTTGGCAAATCAAGTGGGCTATTTAAAACCCATTCATTTTTTGGGGAAAAAAACCCAAACAAACCTGCAAAACATAAAAAGTTTCTGCATGATAAAAAAAACCCCAATCAGACTCATAGTCCTTGACAATGATCAATAACATATTTTCAGAGACCTCCAACTTATAAATGTTTCTGAGATAACCAGCAATAACGTATACTGCCTCTCCATTTAAACTTGCTGGACTGGGACCTTAATATTGGTAATAATACACTTATCTTTTACAATGAAATTTTATATTTATCCTCTTGTTATACCAGCTAGTGGAAGTATTTTACAGAGGCACAATCATCCTAGGTGCTATTTTAAATAAAGAAATCCTCTTGCGAATGTAATGTGTATTTCCTGCCCTGTAAACACTTATATATTTAATTTATTTACTATGGGTGATCCCACTGTATGAATCTTTGAATGGCTGCCTCCTTTAAGTCACATGAGCACTGTACCAGTAAGAATTCAATTTTATTTTGAGAACTCTGTGGAATTATCTGGAGGACTGAGACAGAAATAACCAGCTGAGACTAATCCTCCAAGTACCAGTGAGCAATAAATTCACAACAAATATTTAGAAATACATGTGACTATTACACATTTCTTAAAAATTGCTGAATCACAATGTTGGGGTTTTTTTCAGTTAAACACTCCAGTTTCAAGAACTCTATATTTACTCACCATTGTTTAAATTTTATTTTTGAAGAACACTAACTTAGGAGATGTGTTATTTTAAACACTTGTCAACACTAAACTTTCTGGGAGAACATATATAAAGCCTCTGAGCCTTGGACTGGAGGATCACTCTGGGAAACTACTACCCCAGTAGCAACTATGAATGAGGATATTTTATGTCTCCACTTAAAAGTAGGTCTCCACTTATACCCAGTGTGCTAACAGAAAAAGAATACATATGATTAATTGCCAAGAGGAGATAAAAGTAAGTCCTGCACCCTTAGCACATGGTCAGTTTTACCTTTAGTCTTTCAGAGATTAAAGCAGCTGTCTTTATAATCTGCAAAAGCTATAACCCTTGTTTGGCTGCAGAGCTGATTCCTGAGAGCCTGGGCCAAAGTTTATGACATTTTTAAGACTCTTATCTTACTTCCCACCAATCTCTCTTATTTCAGCCTGCAGTGGTTTTGAGTCTTTCTACACAGGGTTCAGAAGGAGAGACTGAACTAAATTCGAGAAGAGTGAGGTCTCCCGTCCACTGAGGCAGCAGAGCATCAGCTACCCCAGCTTTGCTCCCTCTGTTCTCTTAGGCAGCTCACTGGGGAAGGTGGCGTTTAACTACACTCATAAGAGTCAATTAACCAAGAATTTACTGTTTTAAAAATTATTATTAAACATTTGTAGATGGCAGGTCAAGCTACCTCCTGTGAAGCCACAGTGCCCGGAGCAGTCTGGCCTGGCAGTCTTTCCCTCAGCAAGCAGGGGCTGCCTGGCTCCGCGGCTGGGAGGTCACCCGCAGAACAGCACCTCCCAGCACCGCTGAGGGACTTCTGACAGCTCGGAACACCGTTATTTCGAATGTAACAGGAAGATCTCTCTCTGCAATTAGGGCTAAGTTGCCAAGAACGACGCTGTCTAATGGCACGGAGACTCCACAAACGTAAGTAAACCTAAGCAACTGTACGCTTCTTAAGGATCTCCTCAGGGACCCGCTCGGGCCTGCCTGCCCGCGGCCAGCGCTGCCACAACCGGCATCCTCGCCTTGAGCTGGGTGGACCGAGCCGCTCCTGCGCCTCCTTAACTCCCTCCGGGCCCGCCAGGGCACTCTGCGGGCGGCAGCAGCCGCCGGCGCCTCCCCGTGGGCGGTGGAGTCAGGGGAGAGCGGCGCAGCGGGCGCCCTCAGCAGCGCAGCCGCTCTGTCCCTGGCAGAGCGCTGCGCTCTCGCTCCGCAGTCCTTCCCTCGAAACCCTTTCTGCTTGGAGGAGGGGATGAGATCCCTGCATGCTTGATCTAGGAACTGAAGTGATTCTGCTTTCTTGGAAAGAAGGGGAGGAGAGGGAAAAAGGCGGCGGTTTCTTTCACCGGTGCCCCAAGTCTCACTACTCTGTTCAGATCAGGGGAGTACCCGGGTTCCCTCTGCACGACCACTGCAAAACCAGTTACGTTTGCTTCTAACTCATCACAGGATCTGCTGAAGGTGAGGGGGCCTTAGAAAAGCAGAACAAGGGTCAGCTGTCGAAGCTGGAGGAGTCAAAAGGCAAGCAGCATGTGGGAAGGCTGGGGTCTGCATGTTTTTAATGTCTTCTTAAAGAAATACTTACATATATAAGCTTCTTAATACAGTCTTCCTCAAGGGTCATGCAAGAGCACTACGGGGTTTCATGGAGAAACAAAAATGTGCTAGAAAATGTAGCAGAGGAAAGGTGCTTGCAGTCCTGAAACAGCAGCTGTGGTCTTGAGCAAGCTCAGGGTCTCCAGAAATGCAATGAGTAAAAGCTGGGGGGAAAAGCAAACAAAGTTTGTCTGTACTATTTAGAAAATAGCTTCTTGGTTGTTGGTTTTTTTTTTTCTCCAAGTCACTACGTTTAGCTAATAATACTGTAAAGTTAGGTGAGATTATTTCACTTCTAAATAATTATAGAATTATTTTAAAACAGTTTTGAGGTATATAAAACTAAGAATCACGAAATAGGAATAAACTTGGAGACACCTTGAACGTTTTGAATGGTTAAAGGTAATCGTGGACTGCTGGAATTTTGTGGAACCCCATATGAGACAGGATCGTAATGGCAGCGAGACCCAAACCAAAATGAAAGTATTAGAACACCTTGTTTCAAAATGAAAACCAATGCAGATCAGACTGCAAATTTTGTCAGGGATGAAGTAATTAATGATAGATGTCCCTCTGAGAAAATAAGACTGATTTGGTTCTAGCTTTTAAGCAATAAAGGAGCTTGTAAGCTCTTCCTTTCCTCTGCCTGTATTTTGTTTAACCTGTTGTAGGGGGAAAAAAAAAAATCTCTGACCTTATTTTATGACCTCTTAATTTGACATTCTTTTTAACCACCATCCAGTGTAATGGATCTCAAAGCATTCTGTGGTCAAGTTGAGATACATTGAACCTAAGGGATTAACCTGACTAGGTAGAATAGCGAAATAATTGAAACAGTCACAACACTTTCTTGTCCTATTTTTTTCTTTTCTCTCTTTATTAGATGCCTTAACATAAATTTTGAACCGTTTTCTTTGTTGACGCTGGTTAAACCATCTAAAAATCTGAGTGATGGTGGTCTTCTATACCTGGGCTAATACCTATTCTTTCTTACCTAAGCTCTGGCTTTAGCTAGGCACTGCTTTATCTAGAGTGCAATGTCTCTTTGTAATTGTTTAAAGTTAATATATTCCTTTTCTCATATCCAATATATGAATGCAATTGATTAAATTACACATTTCTAGAAGAGTTTTTGAGCCTAAATTAATCTATAGTAGTAGATGACAGTACAAATATTTTTTTTCTTTTTTTCATTTTTAGCATCTTTCTTTCAGATTCTGACTCCTGTATCTTGGGAATATTTGGAAGAGTTAATTGCATAATTGGTTTCTACATTTTCCCAAGAGGTCATATCTAATACTTCCAGAATCTTGTTACAAAAGTTAATTAAAGCATCTCCAGCACATTTTCATTTGCTGCAACACAAGTCAGATTAATAAATTTAAAAAGTCTAAGCTACAGTTGAGAAAAAGCATTGATTAACAACTTGTGACAAAAGCCTTATATTTGGCTATTAAATCACCTATGTAAAGCTGTGGAAAATTAACTACAAAACTTGAAAGTAAACCCAAGTAAACAAAAGAGGTGACATAAATTGGAATATGTGTAAAGGAGAAGTGAGAAAGACTACTTCTTTCTCAAGTATGCAGCAATTACTCACCAATAAGCTTGAGCTGCCCCAAAAGGCACTCAGTGCAGCACAAGTCACCTTCTCTATGGGAGAAATTTTTTAGGCTTCCTTGGTTTTCAGTCATTAAGTAGTGAGGGAGCACTTCTGTGAACTCTTTGCAGGCAATATAAAATTTACAATTGAACAAAAGGAAGTATGAAAGAAGCACAACAATTTTGGATGAAAATAGTTAGGAAATTTTGTTACAGTGGTAGTTATTTTTTAAGGGGAAAGAATGGGAGCAAGTAGAGATAAGGGTTAATTTGTTCTTAAAGGAGCTGTAAAACAGAATCTGGCCTTCTAATGGTCATTTAGAAGGGAGTTTAGTAGCTTAGGGCAATTGTTGAGAAGCTACCAGATGGCAGAAATCTAATTCATGAATACACTGATAGAAAAGGGGCCATTAGGAACTGGTCAAGCGAAGGCTTCTTAGGCCTTTTCTCACAATACGTCACATGCAGCATGTCTTGCATATCTCTGTTAGGTTTTCATGTTCATTAGCAAATTGTTTTCCTACCGCTTATTTTCATTTTTTGTATGTATTTACTAAGCAGAATCTGTGACCTGCACAGATCAAATAGCGTAACTGTTGTGTTCTTTTTTTTTTTTTTTTTTTTATACAACTGAAGTAAGAAGAAGAATCTGCACAGGTAGTTAAAGGCTTGCATGTACTTGTTGAACAAATGTTGCCTGCAGACAGATCCTTTCATATGTAATTATGGAAACACAATTACAGACAGGTAGAGGAAGAGACCTCTGGTGGAGGAAAAGTACTGAAGAACAGGTTTGTTGCACTGGAAAATTAGGAGTTGAAAAACAGTAATGCAGGAGAAGCTGGATATTTTTCAAGCCCTAGATATGGCTCATTTCAAAATACAGCTGTAAATCTTAGCTCCCATTAGCATTCCTTGGACTACCATTAAGCTTACCCCATTTTTGTTGCTTTCTTGAAGTAAGGCGGTCAAGATTTCTGATCCTGGAAGTCCAGAACAAGTTGAGACATGGAACAAAAAACCTAGGAGACAAGTTTGGTT
Source organism: Pandion haliaetus (assembly GCA_013401275.1). Classification (NCBI taxonomy): domain Eukaryota; kingdom Metazoa; phylum Chordata; class Aves; order Accipitriformes; family Pandionidae; genus Pandion; species Pandion haliaetus. Next base: position 6,799 of record VYZV01032141.1, on the reverse strand, counting down.
TAGATAATGATACTATAAGGCTTTATAACTCTGAGACCCAAATATGAATTCTCTTAGACTTTTGTGCCAATATCATATCATTTGCAATTCTTTTTCTCTCAAATGCCAGCTCAGGTAGTTTTGTTACGTGGACAGCTGGCAATTTGATCAGTATGTGGAGATTTGTCACAAATAAATGAAAATGTCTGAAGGCACAAGAAATGGCAAAACAAAGGTTAAAAGAATGGCCTGAAATAATAACAGTAGTAACAACAACAATAAGGAACACTCTTCCCAGTGGTCCACTGATTTCAGAAAAAAACCTTGTATCAAGACCAGAAGGCCTGCTCTCTCATAAGAGGGTAGTGCTTGTCAGCAGACCCTGCAGTCTAACAATAGGGGCATGGTAACAAGGTTGCAGAATATGGCATGTGCTCTTCCTTGTCCTGCTTGCCTACCAGGAAAACAGACATTCAAACCTACTTTTCAGACAAACAGAAGAAAACACACAATGAACAGCAATCTTGCCTAAAAGGTCTGTTCACAACCTACTGCCTTGTTGCTGATTAACAACTTCAGGGATGTGATACAGACTTGGTAGCTGGCATCCCTTGTACTCAGTAATGTACGTAAGTGATTCTGGCCAGGCTGCTTGGGCAAACATATCTTGGAGCTTGTATATGAGTCTGAGTGAATGACATCTATGAGAGAGTAAGTGTGAGTTTATAAAGTAAACTTCAGAGATTTCTGTAAATAAATAATACTAAGTAAAAACTTGAACTGAATGTTGTTACACACATTTTTCTATGAGGAAAACAACACCAACCCATTAGCAGAAACATGAAAATAGGCAATAATTCAAAAATTATGTCATAAGTAAATTTATTATCAAAGTTTTATGAAACAGTACCTTTAGAAGCATTAAAGTTGCTAGGACTACTTAATGATGGTTTGTTGTGAAATTATTGTTAATTCACAGTCATTGGATCCTTGTATCGGAATGGTCACCACATTCAGATTCTTCAACTAAGATCTTCCCAGTAAAGGTACAAATAAAAACAAGTTTGCTGTCTAACAAAGATGGAAGGAGTGTTGTGCAGAATGCCTAATATTTCTAGCATTTCCAGTCTCTGCTACTGCCTCACAAATACGTAGTGTGCATTCACAGTGTTAGAAAATAGCTTATGGAACAAAGGATAATTCTGTTGAATCATCACAACAACTGGTTGTTGCAAACAGACATCAACTCTGTGACTATACTTTTAGAATTTATTATGGATACTTCATCAGATTAGCAAAGCCAGTGGGGTGTAATTTCTTTGATGGAAATCGGTCTCTTAACTTGTAAAAATAACTAAGCTAGAGGTTTATGCAAAGCTTCATAAAGATATGCAAAGGTGTATGTAAAAATACCTGTTATTTCTAAATGTAACATTTTTACAAACAAGCATTCCATTTTCTAGGAGCTATTCTGTAACCTTTGCACTTAGTCCACATACTCTTAAGTGTGAAGTAAGTGGACCTGTAAGTACCCTGAGAATTTTAACCTAGCTCCTGTAGATACTACTGGACCTGTGCACCCAGACCTTCCGCAGCTGAAGGCAGGCATTCCCTCCACTCGAGTGGGTTTGCAACTCAGCCTTCACCTACCCTAGTTTGAAAAGAATGGCTTTGCTTAAGGCACCACACTTCTCTACATACCCGGGTACAAACCTGAGAATGCTTTCAGAGGCAAACGCAAGACGAGGGATACCGAAGATAAATACTTCTGCAATACAGCACTGCGCTGGGTTTTTTCCCTTTCTCCTATGTAGAAGAGCTCGAAGGAGACGCCACCGAAAACGAGCGCACAAAATGGCGGCCAGGCTTGCAGTGGCCACGCGGCGCCTGCGCGAGGCCGCGCGGCCAGCAGGGGGGGCTGGGCGCTACTTGGCTGTAGGACGGGCCGGGGCCGGGCATCCGCTCTGGAGGAGGTGCTGGTTTTGGGACGGGGTGGGAGAGCCGTGGAAAATCTTCAAACGCGATGGAAACTGAAGAAAGAAAAGGGAAGGTGCTCCAACGAGGGAGGTGAGTGAAAGGTGGGGTGACACCTGAGGGACACGAGTGATATCTGTGAATTGGCCGTGAATTTTTCACGG